>JAHHUM010001160.1:1097621-1360403 GCA_036173005.1 Crenichthys baileyi | reverse complement strand
GGGGTAATTTTAAAATAGATAACCCTTTTTCCAAGGGTCCAATCAAGACCATAAAAAGACTCAACAGCCAGACCACTGAAGGAAAGGTGAATGTTGTTCTTTTACCAATAATTATCTAAAGCAACATCTTTTTTTCTCAGTGTCTGAACCCAGAGAAGGTCAGAACATTTATCCATAGGGAAGACAGACACCAGTTCTCCTGACTTCCTCCTCCTCAGTAACAAATAACTACATAAATCTATTCCTATTAACTTTGAGCTGCAGACTGTGCTATTGCTACTTTCTTCTGAGGTGAACAATAGCCTATTGATATTAGAATTTACATGACGTTCTAAATGCAACAACATCACGCTTACTTTTTTAATTTCATTCTTTTTTGTTACATACTTATTGATTTCAGTCATGAAAATGACTATAAACTGAGTACCACCAGTGGCACATGTACCACAGGTTGAGAACCATGGCCTTAGAGCAACCATTCTTCTCACTGTGTGTCACTTTGACAGGACTGTCCCAGCACAACTGTCACTTCGCTCCCACGTTACAGGTGGTCCACACCGGGGAGTTGGCAGCTCTGACGGACGCCTCCTCCAAGGAATTTATGGGAAATGACAGCTCAGGGTACATAAAGCCAAAGAAGTCTGGGAAGGGAAGACAACAGAAGTTTCATAGCATGAATGCACAGGGGCTGACACGAGCTGAAGTTTATTTCCTCTGCCCTGCCAGGCAGGTTTGGTCTGAAATGTGCTGTTCACACATTTTGGCATAGACAGAGTGAGAGAGAGTTGGAGCTCCACCTTTAATCTACTCTCTCTGTTTGTAGTAATGGTCTGCAAGCCTTTCTGCCAGCGGGGGGGGGGGGATCACATTTCTTACATGGCTGCCTCTTGATGAATTATTTCACATTTCAGTTACTTACCGTACCTTTGCAAAACGTTAATCTACATCAGTGACGTTAAAGAAAATTTAACAGCAAGGAAATGAACAGCTCCCCTTGTTCAAATTCGAAAGGTGTGGAGCATGCAGCTCCTTAAAAAAAAGTCCATTTCAAACTTCATCATTTCAACGTTTGACAGCACATGCGAATGCACACGGGCCGGGCCAGCCCTCTGATTCTCTCTGTATTTAAATATGGACCATCTTTAATTGAGCAGAAAGTGCTGGGGAGAACAGTGCTGAACTAATACAGAGGCTGAAATATCATTACGCTGATGGAAGCCGGGCTCCCTGACTTTTATTGGCAGCTTGCGAGCTAAATGTGTGGTTCAATTCTGAGGCAGCCATAGCTGCAGAGGCAAAGTAATCGACTTTGGGACAAAATGGTGTGGAAAATGACGTGTAGGTCTTTGCCTAAAGCCAGCCTGGTGCTGGCAAAAATCTATCAGTCAGGTGCACACCAACATTGGCATTTACACAAATGTGATTTAGTTGATGATACTGGGGAGCTGATGTGCTGGACCAGTGCTTTTAGTGAAAGAAAACTACTATTTCAAGCCATGCAATCTGCTGCTCCTGCTGCTGAAAATGTCTGAGCAGTTGGTTTCAGTTTAAATCCTGTCATGTTCAGATAAAACTCTGCTTTACATATAAAACATACAATTTTCAGCAGATTTTGGTGATAGTACCCTGAACCTTTGAGTTTTTAAGAGTTACATTTTTAAATCTATCTTTCACATCTTTTGTTTTGAGATCAACAGAACTTTTTTGCTGCTTCACACCGCTGTATTTCTGGCTCAGTGCTGCCAAAGTTTGGACCCGACCATTTATATTTTCCTTTGCATGGACAGCAGCTAGCTTCTTTTCCCAAACAGAGTCAATGGGATTCAGACAGGTCCAGGCTGTTGCAGTAAATATCAGCTACAAGACATGATGATTTTGTTTTTAACTATAAAACATAAAATAAGTCCCCTAACTTGTCAATAAACTTAAATCAATCTGAAAAATGAATTCCAATTTTCCAGGGAATTTATAAATGCACTTAAAAAGAAAAGTTTTATTCTATTTTTTATTCTAATATCTGTTAAAATGGCAGCTTTTAGTAATGTAAAGTGAAGAGACAATTAAATATTTAATTTTTTCTTTTTAACTCACAATGCTTCAATAATGTAATTTCATAAGTCTGCACACCCTTAACCTATTATTTGGTTTAAGCAACTTTTGCTTTAGTTTCAGTAGGTAGTTTACTCAAAACCAAACATTCTAGAGATTCTGATTACCCAGAAATAAAGTTCTAGTAAGTTATGTCCAACATTTACTCATTTGCATTCTTTAGTTAAAGTCAAAGTTTGCAGAGAAGCTACAAATAATCGAAAAGATCCGACCGTACAAAGGTATCAGTCAGGAGCAAAGAAATTTCACAATATAATATATATGTTTTATGTAGCTAAACCCAACATTCTCCATACTCCTGGCAGATTTAGGTTTAAAGTAATATTTTAAATTTGTCAATAGGTTACTTCTGGCTGGAAGTCATAGTAATGTTTTGGATCGGCCTAGCCAGACGCCAGACTTGAACCTAATAGGGAATCTGTAGAGGGAGCTAAAGATTAGGGTGATTAGGGTAAGAAGGCCTTCCAACCTCAAAAACCTGGAGCTCATCACCACAGAAATTGTCAAAATACCAAAGGAAACATTCTAAGAATTTTGGCTAAATTATGAAGTTCAGCTCGCTAGCTGAAGAGAGTATTTTATGTCAAATTCAATAAAACTCTGTTTTAATATATATATATAGATATATATATATAGATATATATACAGATATATATATCTATATATATATAGATATATATATCTATATATATAGATAGCGCCAATTCACAACAATTGTCGTCTCAATACACTTTACATAAAAAACATAACATTTATAATCTAATTATATAATCCATTCAATCCAAACAGTTAGATAAATTCAGGGGCAATTACATACATTCCAATTCAATCCTGGTTATTAAACAATGCAGTCAAATTTCGGTTATAATTATGTGTATATCCAAAGACACCCATTTGTTTACATTGAGCTCCTGAGTGTGTAGCAATCCCTTCACCTTCAGCATGTAGCAACAGCGGACAGTCGATTGCATTGGCTTGTTAACTTTGCAGCAATCTTTCACACTGAGCATGCATGTAGCTACAGTGGAGAGAAAAACATCCCCTTAACAGGAAGAAACCTCCAGCAGAACCCAAGTCAGCATGAATGTCCTTCTGCTATGACCGAAAGAACAGTGATATGAGGTGTGTGTTGCTACAGCATCTGCTCGCTGAACAGTGACTCAATATCTGCCAGGCGCAGCATCCCAAAAGCCAAAAAGCAGCTTGACCATGAAAGAAAATGCTAAAAAGTAAAACAAGACAATCAAACATCCAAGTAAACTCCAAGTATTACATCAGCTTTTAAACCTCAGATTTAGAGCGTCTTTCTCCCAGCAGCAAGTCTGGAGGAGCTACAGTCACACCCACACACTCGTGCGCATACACACATACACTTGCTGAACCACAAAGCAGATCAAGTGTGCCTGGAGAGCTCTATAGAGAGGCCAGTTTTCCTCATTAGAACGCCTGTGCACCACTCTCCAAAAAACCCCTCGCTCTAATCACTGTCACCAGACCTCAGCTGAAAAACAGATAATTAATGTTGGGCGCAGCCTCAATCAGCCTCCATGCTAAACAGCTCTGTGTACACGCGCGTGTGCACGTATGTGGGTGTCTGCATTAGTCTATTTGGAGTCTGTCGATGTAGGAGCCCCCCACCCTCCGCCTCTTCTACACCCCTGGGGACCGTAGATGCTCAAGCCGTCCACAACGACGATTTCTCTCAGGCTCGCATTAGCTCCCAGAACAAACACAGCACATATAATGTATAACTGGAGACTTCACAGAAGGAACATTCCCCTCTCCAACCAAAAAAAGCTACCCACTGCTTTTATTCCACAGCTTCTTCTTCACTGACTCAATTGTCTCGCCCCTTTTGCTCCACCACTGCCCTTTTAGCTCCCCTTCACCCATTTATTACATGGAATGGACTTCTTAATCGAATGCTTTGCGGGGCAGATTTATTTATGTTCTCTTTTTCCTTCCTAAAGGCAGTTATTAATATTTTATAAATATTTGATAATACTTTGTGTGACCCTGCAGAGAATGACAGAGAGGAATTGAAGGTTAATGCTGGGGTTACAGACTGATTAAATGGAGACCAAGTGGCTAAAGCCAATACAAGGCAGCTATAAACTTTCTAATAAAAGGAACTAAATAAACACGGTTGGCAGGAGAATTTGGCTGTAGGACTTTAACAAGGTAATTTACAAAAACACATTTCCCTTCTTGCCCTTTAATGATAACAAAACACGAAAACTGTTTTGGTTTATTTGCCCTGGTTTCATATTTCTGTCTCAGGGATGACTGCTCACAAGCTCACACTGTGGAGGTGAAATTGATGAAGTTCAGTAGATTGAAATATGACATCAGAAAAACACAAAAGCAGTTTGTTTCAACAAGTTCTAAATACATTTCTTCCTTTCTTCTGTTATTTGACTCAATTTTTTTTGCATAAAAATATAAATATTATAGTTATGCTAAGAAAAAAAGAAAGTACACCCTCTTTATATTCGAGGGTTTTATAAATCAGGAAATATTACAAAAATGTTCCAGTCTTTATCAGATTCTAAAATAATTTAAAACAATCCTAAAGTGTAGAAAAAGATGCAACAGATTCTACAGCATTATTATTTCTCAAACAAATATAAGGCCAACATGCAAAAGTTGTGTGTGAAACCCTAAGTACACCCTTGTTTGGTCTATAGCATTTGTCAAATGATTACCAACAGCAAAAGTGACCAGCTCACATAAAAGCAGCAGCTTTGATAGTTTGCTGCTCTGAAGCAGACACATTAACACAATGCCAGGAGAGAAAGGAATCAGCAATGGCTGTAGAGAAATAGTTCTGCCGCCCATCCATCTGGGGTGGCGCATAGGGTCCAAAGTATCTGAAGTCCATCATTCTGGCGAGAGAAGAACTATTTGAAGGTGGAAAACATCTTCCCAGGAGTGGAGAGTGTGCAGACTTCACACTCTTCATTTAGCAGGTTAAATGTTAATGTTCATGACAGAACAACAAGAAAAAAGATGGAACCAGTATGGCTGTGTGGAAGGGTTGAAGAAGAAAGCAGAGATACTTGACCATAATGCAAAGCAGCATGTTTGGAGAACCCCAAACACAGCAGAGCAGGACAAACACCTCAAACCAATTGTTAGGCATGGTGGTGGAGGACTGATGATTTGGGCTTGTGTTGCAGAGATGGAAAATGTCAAACAAATGACTACTGATAGTCTGTGCTGCTGAAGGGGGTTCTACAAGCTGCTGGATAATGGGGTGTACTTCATTTTTTTATACAGTTTTTCTATTTTGCCTTTTGAGTCAATACATAATTAGATTTTGGAATTAGTTTTGTGTTTTTTTACAGAGTGAGTTAAATTAAAAGATTTTTAAACCAAGTGAACATCTTTTTTTAGTATTAGAAAGTACATACAATGGAAGACAAATTAACTGTTAATTAAGATGACCAAGTTTGTATCTTTGGACAAAAAGAACACATTGTTCAACATAGAAATCAAAGTTTCATTGCATGTTTAAATGCAACAAAACCACTTATTATGAAAATGAAATTTCTGCTTAAATGATGGGGGTAAGGTTACAAACCATGACTGACCCGCTGTCTTGTGTCTCCTTCCTGTCCTCTCAGCCCCACACAGATCAAACAGTGGACTACATCTATCCTGGTTCTGGTTCTGCTGCTAGTTTCTTTCTTTTAAAATGGAGTCTTTCCTCTCCAATGTCACTCTGTGCTTACACAGGGTGAGAAATTACATCCATGTAAAGGTCAAATACAGTCCACCAGCCTTCTTCTACAGATTAGCTTTTCTTAAATATACTACTACTAACTTATTAACTAGATTATAAATGGGTTAAATTTAAATTTGAGACCTTTGATAGACTTCAACTGCAAATAGAACTTTAGTGAATTAAGACTAACTTGAAATTAATTGTATTTGAACTGGAAGCATCCTAAGATTACGTGCATTTTGAAGTGAAGCACTGAAAGGAATTGAAATATAATACTTGCTGGGTTTTAATTAAAATCATAACTCATGATTTAATATATCATTAGTTAAAATGGAAGAAGCAGAAACTGTCACAAAAGCAAAAGCAGTAAGTAGAGTTTCTTATATGCATCACTGGGGGCTTTAACAGCTGGAGATTCTTCAAGGTTTTTCAATAAAGATTTTCATTCACATATTTACATCAAATGAAACTTAAAGAAGTATCCACTCCAAAAGAACTCACACCTGGTTTAGATCTTAATATTTTTATTTCTGGTGGGAAACATCAGAAGTGACAAGCGGTCAATGGGATGGGTCCGCATTCCCACCTTAACACTGCAGAGTGCCAATTAAAGGCTCAACAACATGGATGGTGTTTCATACATAACAGGGCCTAAGAAGCAATCCTGTCAACTTGCAGAGTGGGACATGTCAAAGCAGTGTCGTCTGTGGTGCTGACAAGAGCAAAGCTTCAAGTTACTAAAATCATCTCACAGAGACGGGAAGGCTGTGTTTTTCTGCTGGCATTGTTGTGCTCATTGTAAGCTTCGGCAGACCTCACTACTTCCAAACTCAGTGATTACCACGCTGCTGACAAATGTAAATATATTTTTAGTGCAAGACAATGCGCTAAAAATATGCACGTGGTCTATTTTTGAAGAAAGCTGTGTCAACCTGCAAAGAGTCCGACAAGATTTCATGCACAACAATGCTCTAAAGAATGAAGCGAGTTTGCATAATAAAACACAATGTGTGGAGTCATCAGTAGGTATTAAATCAACATTAGAACGAGTGCAAACCATTACAGAAACCAACTTGTCACCGTGTTTAAATAACTAGAGGTTTATCTGCTGAAAAACAGAGGAATATCTGCAAAACCTGAAATCCTGTTTGTGATAAAAGCGACAGAATTACGGTGAGTAATAAGGTAAGGAGATGCTATACAAACAATTGGCTTTGCTTCAGTGAATGTGAATGTACAACCAGGAAGATGATGCATTTGTTAGTTTGTTGTGCCTGGTTTAGGACAAAAGCTCTATACAACATAAGAGCTGCAGATGTATCTACAGATGGCATGATGAACAACATTGGACCATTTTCTCTCTTCCCTGCTTACAGAGAGAATGAGACACAGATGTTCCCCTTCTGAAAAGGTTTCACCTGTGGAAAGGTTTGGAATGAGCAGCCATAATCACACAGACGTAAGCTAGCCATGGACTCTGGCTATAGGCTTTTCATCAGGGCTGTAACAATGCATGCTAAAAATCCCAGTACATGTTTGACACCATGGGTTTGTCATCCACATTCAGATTTGCAGGTTACTTTTTGCATTCTATTTTGTTACATGCCACAAGAGAAAAAAAATAGATGAGGAACCTTTCTAAAGCACTCCATGCCAAATTAATGCAAGAACATCTGCTTACAGTGGCATGTAGGAACGTAATGACTTGCCTCATTCTTTTTAGTTGAGGGTACCTGGATCCACACTGTGCAAAGCCCTCTGATAATGATACTGTGGTGACCTGAAGCTGGCATCTACTGCTTCTCTGTCTCGGTCCCTTGTGTTTAAGCTATCCTCAAAGTTCATGTTTTGCACGGGTTTCTGCATGGAATTACCCCAAGGTTTTTGTTTGGGTGTAAAATAAGGTCCAGTCAATTTCGGTTGATTATTTTATACGTGTTTAGTTTTTTAAAATTATTTTGGGTTACTTAATTTACTGGTATTACCTGCAGTATTTAGCTGATTCAGTTATGTTCTCATTCAAAATATGTTGCTTTTGCAAAAAATTTTACAATATTTTTTTGCATCCCCAAACTATTTTGTTTTTGTCCTGAAAACATGTCCTAGCTGGCAAGCATCACAGACTTTATAAACACATTGATTCCCCATTTGTCATCTGGTGTTTTAGTGCCAAACCAGGTGAGCAGTGAGTATTGAACACTGTATTAAATTTTCTTTCATATATCCTTTTTTGCATGAAGTTAAGGCTGTAACCCGTAACATGAAGGTTTATCTGAAATACTTTCATTTTTTTTGTTTTCTGCAGTTTTGTTCAGGAAACATGTTTCAGCTTATTTTGCACTGGAAGGCACAATTTGGTTTAAATTTTATATTTTAAATATTTAAGTTAAGTTATTAGTAAACAAATATTGCTTTGGTTGTACACAGCCTGCTTTACCCTTATTTATATTATACAGCATATTTATAGTTTGCTTTTAGTTTACTGACAACCTAAACTGTGTCTAAACCAGGGAAATTCAGCCATTTAAATTAGGAAAACTGAAATGACACCAGCAACCTTAACCAGTGTTGAATTCTTTGATTTTTCATCATTTTAAGCACCTGAATTAGACTTTCTTTTACTTTCACAACATAAGAATGTCTCTCACAGCTATATCTGAGTCTGTTGATGGATAGCAAATAACAGAGAGTAAGAAAAGACATTGTGAACCAATTCAGTGGCTGTTTTTCAAAGACAAATATTAAAATTTTTGTTTTAGTAATTTAAAGGTGTACGTATTTCCCAAAAAATGCAGAAATCTTGAGTCAGATTACAACTCTTCAGTATTTTATCGTGTTTTCTACCCTGCAATTACGTTTTCTTGCACACTTTTGTAAAGCAAGACTATCTCTCTCAGTCTGTCATCAAATTGATTATTTTTCCTAGCTTCCCTTTAACAAGAAGAGAAAAGGATTTTAAATATTTGCACCACATGTCCTTCATCAGTGAATTGTTGCTATTCACAACGTTTTAAATAGGGTTTGGAATGCATTGTCTAACATAATAAAAAGGAAACAACCTCAAAAAGCACTGAAAGCAGCATCAACTTTCATACTTTGCAACAAAAGTAGCACCGCATGTGTCAGATGTGAAAAACATGCGGTCAGGGTGTGCATCTGTAACCAGACATCAGGAAATTAGTCAAATTCAATTTCCAATTATTTGAGATTTATAATTAGTGGATTCCAATATCAATAAGTTAGTTGGAGATTTTCAGGGCAAAAAGAAAATACAATGAAGAAAACAGCCATGAGCTGCTGAACCTCAGCTTCCAAAGGAAAAGATTTAATCAGAAACTAAATCTGATTAAAATGTTTAAAAAGCTGCAGCATGCAACATTTATTGACTCTCTGAAAGTGTCGTTCTTTATACATTCAGAACTCGTTGAATATATGATTTAAAGTTGACATATATAATTCGACCTTGTCAGACGCCAATATCCCCCCACCTCCACCCGTTTCCTTGTGCATGCTGCGTAATTGAGCCTTCAGGGAGAGAAGAAAGACTATCTGGTCCTCACTTTGTAGGCTCCAGTATTGATGGCCAAGACTGGTTACCAATGATCTAATTGCATAAACATACAACCTGCATGAAGTGCATTAACATACAAGCTGGTATAGATAAATATGGTGTGACAGTAGCTTATCTCTCTTTTACAAGCCATCTAATAATTGCACAGATCACAGAGTAAAGTTAATAGCACCTCTGGGGTACCCGCTTTCCAGTGAACGATATGTGTAATTAAATATGTTTCCTTGCATAAAAGGCTATTAACTTTTTCTCAATACATTTCACCACAATGACGCACACAACGAGGGAAAGCCCCATTTAAATTGGTCAGCGATTCCGTCAGGGGTAGACAGGCTTTCTGCATTTAAATTATATACATTTCATATGAAGGCCACAGGCAACTCGGAAATGAGAGTTGCATTAATTGAGGGAGTTTAAATTACTTTTTGTGATGTAGCTTTTGTAATCTTCCTCCACTGCAATTTTCTTAACTTTGATGGCCAGAAAATTCAAAGTTTCTGGGATAATGTTCGCATTTAAAGTCTGAACTGATCACCTGTTCTCACGCAAGCCATGAGGAGAGAATCAGGAGCAACTAGAGAAGGAAAGGATACATAATTGTCTTGTTTACCTTGACTTAATGTAGTGTATGCTTGTATTAAACCACCAGGGTTGAGAAAATTTGGCAAGGCCGGGCAGACTAGGATGTCAATCTTTGCCTTTTTATTAAATTTTGCTGACACATCTGCAACCGGAGGCTCCCTGGGTCCCAAGAGGTTCTGCTCGTTTCTAACAGTCCAAATCAATCACTCATTTAGATTTAGCAACTCGGAAAACATGAAAAATATCACCTATGGCGGAGGAACATGCCAGAAAATCATTAGAATTAGAAATGACTAGACATCTAACTGCAAACAGCAAACCTAGGAGTACTTGAAATGGAGTTTTAAACATAGATGGGAAAAGCTATCCATGTTGAGCCACATCATAAAAATGCAAATGCTTTATCTCTCACTCTAGGAGTTTATAGCTCAGCAGCAAATCTAATATACTGCAGGGTGTTTAACATATATATGTTTTCATTTTCTACATTTTCTCATCAGATTGTCAAAGTAAGTGAGGTGCTGCACAATATCCAGGGTTTTACAGATTTAATAACCAAGAATGCATGGGGCCAGAGCCATGCAGCTGAGGCATTAGGAGCAATGAGAGCTCTTTAAATCAGAGTGTGGCCGTAAACACCACGTCTGCGTCTCTCCCTTCGCCAGCATTATCAGCCAAGCTGATGACAACTGCCGAGCAGCCCTCCAGTGCCTTTAATACAGCAAAAGCATTCTCCGGAGGGAATGCAATCTATGTCCTCTGCACAGATCCACTGTCTGCACTTCCTCGCGTGTGTTTGAACGGCTATCATATTATACTAGCAGCTCTCGAAATGGGAGAAGGAAATAGGAAATCGCCTCGGCCAGAGATGAACTAGGAATATAATCAAAAAATAATGTGACTGAGAGCTAAATAATAAGCAGCAGGGATGGCTCAGGAGGGTTCATGCCATTAAGAAGAAAGTACAGCCCTTTTTTTCCTTACCCCTCAGACATCTATTGGTTACAGCAGCTTAGACGTTTAAGACTAGAGATAAAAACAGGCATGCTTCCCTCATGTGGCGATTCCACATTCCTTTATTGCCAATAACAACATGTGAGATGCACAGACAAAAGCAGCTCCCAACATTAGGCAGATAGTGAGAAGCATTTTCACCTGACCTTCTATTTTAATGTGATAAACAAATTGTAATTAAAGTGCAAGGCACACTTTTACACAAAAGCTTGTTGCTGAAGTGCCTAAAAAGTAATAACCAGACCTTTTCTGGTCTGTTTATGCTTGTGTTTGGTATTAACTAAGAGCCAAAGCTCGATATCAGCAGCAGAAACACAGAAATAGACATTCTGAGGACATTAGGAGAAAAAATGCAGTTCTTTGATTTCTATTTTTGCCTGCCTGGAAAAGACAAAGACACTTGAGCAGAGGATGGATGGTGAGCCCGTGGAGTGAAGACAGTGGAGTGTTTGAAGTGAAAGAGCCAGACACGTGTGTGTGTGTGTGTGTGTGACACAAAGTGTGTGTGACAGCGTTAAGCCTGAGTGAGAGGTGAAAGGACTGCTGTACTCACAGTTGTGCTCTTGTTTCCCTGTGGTCTGCCGGCGTGTCAGAGTTTCATCCTCTCTGCGTCTCTCCCTGGGCTGGGCTTCCTCTCCCTCTTCTGACCAAAAGGTGTGAGGAGGAGGAAGAGGAGGAGGAGGGGATACACGAACAGAGCGCTAAGGAATGAAACTAAAGAGAGAGAGAGGAGGAGGAGGAGGAAGAGGAGGGAGGGAGAGACAGAGAGAGAGAGGAGTGTGGATAGAGGCAGGGCAAACGGTGGCTTGCGATTGGCCTGTCAGTCCGGGAGAGGGAGTGTCGGTCTCAGAGGTGCCGGCATCCCAGTCCGTCTGGTCCAATTCAAACACCTCTAGAGCTGAAACCTGCAAAAACACAAAACACTCGCTCGCTGGCTAAAGCTCATGACTCACACACACACACACACACACACACACACTTATGCTGAACAGACACATGCAGACAGACAGACAGAGGAGGAAGGGAGGGTTGATAGAGAGAGGCAGATGTGTTCAGAGGGCCGATGACAGCTCCAAGCTGAAGCTTCTCCTTGGCTCCTCATCAATGACAGGTACTGAGGAACAGGAGACAGATGTACCCCCCAACCCCCCTCAAACACACATTCACACACACACCCCTCCACATCCAGAACCAGCCTCCTCACCTCCCCATCTCAATTACCATAGCCACCGTAGATGTATTGGGCTTGTCAGCTCTCACGTAAGGCTGATGAGGAGATGTGGGCTAACTTATCTCATCTAATTTAACCCAACTATAATCAGACAACCCTCCTGAGCTCATTTATGGTCAGACTGGACCAGGCACGGGCTGCTTTGAGGAAAAATACCCCAGTATCATGACGACCGAATTGGCAACGCAGCTAAATTAAGCTGTAAGCCTGATTGTGTCTCTCCCCTCAAAGGTGGGCAGTCACTCCAGCATTGCTTTCATCTGCTCTGGCTTTCAGACTGCAGACTGGGCCCCCTCCAGGACAACAGACCTGTTTGTCCCTCCCTGTCGACGGACCTGGTACTGATAGACACATTTTAAACAAAAATGTGTACCATTATATCTTTTTATTTATTTAAAATGGAATGCAAAAAAAAATCTAACACGATGTTTAGTAAAGAAATATGTTGATATTTTTTATACCCACAGTGCCCTGCAATAGTACTCGCATCCTTTCTTTTTCCACATTTTGTCACATTATAAGACAAACATCAATGTATTACATGGGGTTTTATGTGAGTTTGTAATTATGAAGTGAAAAGGAAACTGTATCTATTTTTGTTCAGCCCCCATTACTATGAAACCACCTAAATATGACCTGGTGCAAATAGTTGCCTACAGAAACCATCTAATCAGTAACCACGCTACAGCTGTGTTAATGTAATCTGAGTATAGATCCAGTCTTTCTGTTTCTGGCCTCAGAGGTTCTTTAGAGAACACTAGAGAACAAGCAGCATTATGAAGAACAAGGAATACAGCAGACAGGTCAAGCAGGAAGTTCATTTGAACAGATAGTAAAGAGAAAAGTAGTGCAGATGGTACAGAGCAAGATTGACCCACTCCAATTTGCTTATCAGACAAGGAAAGGGGTGGATGATGCTACTGCTACACTATTGAATTTTGTTTTTGGGCATTTAGAGGGCACGAAAACATATGCATGTCTTGGTTTTATTGACTTTTCTTCAGCCTTCAATTGCATGCAGCCCCACATCTTGGCCATGAAAATGGCTGATGTGCCAGTACTTGACTTTGATACCATCTGTTGGCTGGTGGATTTTCTGACGAGGAGGTCTCAGAGAACACGAGTTAATAACACATATTTCAAAGGTACTAGTGTGCTCAACTGGTTCTACTCAGGACTGTGTGTTATCACCCCTGCTATTCATGCTCTACACTAATGAATTTCAAAACCAAATAGAGTCATGGTTCAACATTATGTTTGCAGACGACTCTGTAATTGTTAGCCCATTGCAGGACAAGGAGGTGGGCCATGGCCCAGTTTTAGATTAATTTATTCAATGGTGCAACAATTAATACTTGCATATAAATGTTTCTACAACAACAGAGATGTTAATTGATTTCCGTAGGAAGCAGCCTACAATTATACCATCACTCATTAATGGTACAGTTGTTGAGATTGCCAGCCAGTACAAGTATTTGGGCACTATCATGGGTAATGAGCTAACTTTTGAGGCAAACACAGAACCAGAGGCTGTTTTTTCTAAGGAAATTGAATGGATTTCATAGGGATCAATATTTTATAAAAATTGTCTATTTTTCCTTTATTGAATCTGTTACTACTTTTGGAATGGTGTGCTGGATTGGTAACCTCAGCTTGGCAAACAAAAAGAGGTTATGAGGTGTAGTTAGAGTACGTACTAAGATTGTTGGTGCTGATTTGAGAGACATTAATCTGGTCTTCAGAACAAGAGTGACAGAGAGAGCAACATCGATTCTCTGCATTCTTTGCACACTGAGTTCAGGCTCCAACCATCAAGAAGAAGGTTTACATATGGCAATAAGGCAATATCTAACTATTACTTGAGGTCTTTTATTCCACCTTAACTGACAGGCTGGACAAGGAAAGCATTAATCAGGGAAGAAGCCAAGAGGCCAATGGTTACTCTGATGAAACTCAGATATCCACTGCTCAGGTGGGATATTCTTTTGCAGGACAACTGCTAGTCATGCACTGCACAAATCTGACCTTTCATGGAAGAGTGGTAAGAAAAAAGCCAAGAAGAAAGACATTATTGAAAAATTATGGTAAAGAAGTCCCATTTGAAACTGGTGGAAACATGTGTCATTTGCTCAGATTAGACCATAATTGAACTTTCTGGCCTAAATAAAAAAAAACTATAGTTAGAAGAAAACCCTCACTGCACCTGAACACATCATCCCTATGGTTAAAAAAGGTAGTGGCAGCGTCATGCTGTGGGGATGGTTTTCTTCACCAGGGATAGGGAAACTGGTCAGACTTGAGGGGAAGATGGATGATGTTGGACCATTTAAGCGCTACTATACCTCCCAATGTCATCTGTTACTATATACCCCAGGATGGTCTGCAACCACAACTCCCAGCAGACATTGCAGCTGATAGGAAGGGGCGTCGCAGCTCTGATGTCACAGTGGGCTATATAAGGACACGGGAGACGCCACACCTTTGCTTTTCTCCCGCTGGAAACCGAGAGGTGGTTATTACGCAACGGAGGCGCATCATTCTGGAGAAGAAACCACACGTGGGTTTTCATTAATTCTCCTCACTCCTCACTCATGAGAACTCAAGGAGCTAAGCTTGCAGGGACACGAAGATCTGCAAGTTTTACTTTACCGATCGAAGGCGTGGATTTAACACGTATCCCAAGAAAAACCCACGGAGGTTTTCCAAGGAGACGGACTTTTCCTCTTTGTTTTGCTCAAGTCGACTGCTGATGGTCCCTCATATTTTTCCCCTTTTGCAAAAGGAGGAAGGCCAGCCGTCTTTGAGTTTGTTACGGACGCGTAACAAACTCCCCCCTCTCCCCCTTCTCCAGAGAAGACGACACCAAGTAATCCCGTTTTGGTTTTATTTCTATTAGAAATAGCTTGGCCAGGATAGAGTAAGATTTTTGGGCGATTTGGAATCGCCACTTATAGTCCAATGTGTTCTGAGTTGTATGTGCATGCAATGTCTTATTGAAACTTTGATTGCTGTTGGACTCTGAAAGCTCCCGCGCTTATAAGCTGTGCATGTCTCATTGGTTTCGAACACCTGAGCGCAGACTCAGGTGAACTTAAAGTTGGACTGCTAGAACCTCATGGTGAAACACTCACTGTTCCTTTGTCTTCACTCTTCGTGTTTTTCCACTGGTTGCCGCCTAAAAGTCTTATGACCCTTTGTGTTTCACTGAGCTCCAACTTTGGGGGTTTTATGACTGCAGCCTGGTGGAGGCCGCTCCCAAAGCTTCGCCCAGCACCATATTTTCTATTGTTTTGCCATAACTGCTGGTTTGACTTTCATACACACTCAATGTTGTTTTATCTTGTTTAGTTAGTTATTTTACCCCTCTTGTGTAGAATTTTTGCATGCTTGATTAGGTGAAGAATATTGAATCAGAATAGCGAGGAGTATCAGGGCTATTGATTTAATAAATATTCACGTCGATAAAGAGAAAGCGTTGTGTTTATTTTGAGCAAGAGTGATTTCTCTGTCAAAATAAGATCAAAGATCCCCACCTTCGGTGAAGCGGTTGATTAAACAGTGACATCTAGTAATAGTTATCAATTATTTCTGAGAATTTAATAATTGTAATTATCAAGGGCCTTGAGCCATAATTACAACACCAGAGGACATCTCTGATTTCGATTCGTAAGTAATGATTTTTGGTTAAGAAATTAATTTTTTTCAAATTATGATTTAAAATTGTAACTCTTGATAAATATTAATTAATCGATAATCATAATTCTTACAATGGAAAACCTGTTAGAGGTAGCAAAAAACTTGAGACTGGGTGGACTGGAGTTAACCTTCCAGTAGGACAACCACCTTAAATGATAGAATGGTATAGATTTAAGCATTTTCATGTGTTAGAATGGCCTGGTCAAAGTCAGATCTAGATCCAACTGAGAATCTGTGGCAACACTTGAAAATTTATGTTAGCAGACGCTTGCCTTTCAATGTCACTCACCTTCAGCTATGTCTTTAGACGCTTAAACCTGGTAGAGACATTCCTCAAAAGACCTGCGGCTGGACCTGCAGCCAAAGGTGGTTGTACAATATATGTACAACCACCTATATTTACTTATATTTACTTTACATATATATACTTTTGAGATTTTTATTTGTAAAATATTCTCAAAACAATACATATCTTTGCTTAGACTTCATCATTATGTGCTGCTCTCTGATGGTCTACATCATAAAATCCAGATAAAACGGAGACCACAGATTTTTGTCGTTGTGATAGAATGAAAAGGTGTAAGGGTTATAAATATGTTTTCGCAGCGCTTTTAGGCTGTTTTACCCAGCTTGTCATTTAGTATATTAATACTAACCTGAAGTTAGTTGGGCAATTAGATGGGCTATATGTTGCTTGGCTGCGCAAGAGACATGCTGCTGATAACTTCCACAACCAAATTTGTATTTCATGTCAGTAAGGAACTATAATTGCCTTCTTCTAGCCAGCTGACATGCAGTGCACATCAACAAATGAGGTAGGGCTACTTTTTCTGACACGTATAGTATTTTAAACGGTAGGAACAGTACAACGAAAAATGTTTAAAACCTGGTGTGCTTTGAAATGGTAACCAGCTCATGCCTACATGCTAGGATGCATTTATTAATATTCTCTCATCATAGGCCCTGATTTAAAGTTAAAGTTAAATATTTAAAAGTTTAGGAGGGTTAGTTTTAGCCAGCTAAACCACAGTGCACAGCAACAGGTGGGGGGAGCACAACATTACTTAGGCCACTCTGGTACTTTCTGTGGGTTAAACCGTAGGAACAGTATGGCATATATCTTTGGCAGTTTGGAAACTGTAACTTCTGTAAAACATTTTGTATACTTTTATAGGGGTAACTGGCCCAGTCAAAGACATTTTAGGAGGTAATGGGTGAGGAAGACTGTGTGAGGGAATGGAGACAGGACAACCACCAATTAGCTCGACCTCGGTCAGAAAGATGGAGGTTAAACTTTCAGGTTGTGCCAAAAAAACAAAAACATGGCAAACAGAGGAGAAAAAAGACTCTCAGACAACTATAGAGATAATAAAATTCAGATTTAGCAACAAATCACATGCTGTACCCTGGCTACACTAGAAATGTTTTAAAAACACGAGCCAGTCCAAACAGGAGCCACTGTCAAGGATATTAGGCCTGACATTTCTGTAGTTGACGCCCAGTTTGCACCCGAATGTCAAGCGGTGGGATTTTTTCCTTCATTAAGTGTTGTGCCCGGTCAACAGCAGACCGGCTCCAATCGGCTCAACACAGTGTCCCATGAATCCCATCTCCGTCCTCTTCACTCCACCAAATTCAATTAAAAAGAGAAATTGCCAATTAGATCACTGTTATGATCCTGTAAGAATGATCTAATCTGTAATTCATTGGCTGGTGTTCCCGTGGGGTGGGAGGGGGCTGCTGGTTGATGGAGTAGCTCGGAGACTTCTTGGCATTCACCTCGGCTAGGGCAGCACGCGATGGGACGCGTGGTGAGGACGGGTGGGGGGGACATGGGGCTCCGGTGCAAACAGAGGCCTCAGTAGTGTCACCTCCGGGGCCTCGGTTTGCCCGCGGCAAGAACGCAACCTGTGACACACACTCCTTTGTTTAGCTCTCGTAGGCATGAGAGCTCATTTAGCAGGTTGCACGTGTAATCTATGTGCCTGCATGAGGACGAAGAGTCACAGCTGGTGTGCAAAAGGCAGAAATGTACACAAACACTTACTCCTCTCTTGGGGAGGGAATTTTTGTTGCTCGTTAATTGAATTATGTCAATTCCATGTGGTTAATGAAGGGTAGTGTGCCCTTTCAGGGGCTTCAGGCTAACAATCACATTGTGGCAAGGTGGGTGGAGGTGGTTGAAGAAACATGAGGTCGTAATATTTAGACTGGAACCAGTGTCTTGTTACCACCTTTCTAACTGGAGTCAAGCTACCACATGTGAACTGTCTGCAACATTTAGAATCACCAGGACGACCTGCAACCATGTCTGGGGTTTGTTATGTAAAGGGTTTGTTACCTGGCAACATTTAAAACATTTTCAGCTTTTTAATCTTATCTTATCACAGTGATCATTTTTAGACCCCAGAGAAATGCAGCGTCCTTTACAGGAAACACGCACACCCACTCAGACCAGACAGGAAAGCCAACTGACTATCACATCAAGGGGTGTGTGGGCTCACGACATACACACACACACACACCCAGGAACAGTGTGATTGCTCTGCTTCGCTCGTTTAGCACTTCTAAGGCAGAGATCCCCAGAGGCCAGCCATCACATCCAGTTACTGTGGCGCACAGACACGACCGAGCCCCACCTGGCTGCTCTCACCTCAATCTGTAGAAGGTAGGAGGCAGCGGCGCCATGTCGCTCGCTTTCTCACTTACTCACACACATCATTTACCAGAGATCAAAGATGTGGTCACACACACACACACACGCAGATATCTTACACTAAAGAGAGGACTTTTAACTATGCAGACTATTACAAACACACCTTTACATGCATTATAACAAATCTCTTTGTCCACAATTACATTGTTTTATTTTCCTGTGGAGACTTAGTGCTCTGGTTCTCAAACTTTTATTGACGGGACTGGTAAAGTTGTGTAAAAAGCCTCCATTTTTGTAGTACCATCTGTTCATTAATTTTCCATACCTGCTTAACCCTGGTAGTAAGTGGGTGAAAGGTGGGCACAACCTGGACAAGTTTGCAGATCTAAGGGCGATGTGGAGAAATTAATTAACTGAACTTGCATGAGTTTGGAAAACAGAAGAAAGCCGGAGTACCAAGAGAGAACCGGATTCTCGACTAGATAATTCTACACAGGACAGAGATTCTTCTACCTGTTACCTGAATGCCACAAGAGGGGTCTATCAATGCCCTTTACTAGGCCAGCATTTATTACCACAGGCCTTCATATTAATGATGCACTTCTCCATTCTTTGTTGTCATGCAATCACTGTTGTGCTGGGATTTGATCAGAGGTTGATTTGGCATTAATATGTCCAGAAATGTGGCTGGACAAAAAACAAGCTTATATTGACTACAAACCATCCAGTTCTCCTTGCTCTCTACTCCACACAGGATACTCAAACAGAATTTATGTCCTGTAAATATCTTGGTATTTTAATTCATGAAAACCTTTCTCTTAGGTACCATATTGAACATCTTTGGGAAAGAAATGTAACTTTTTATCTTTTGAGATAAGTTATGATTTTATTCAATATGAAGAAACAACGTGTTGTGACCAGCTTCTAAGCAATGGTGGCATTTATATGACTGCTCCTGTGAGCTCTTTACAGTTGTTGAACACTGTTTATCTGGTTAACTGATCTTCACTGTCCACATGCAGAATATTTTCTTTACAAATCAATGACTCTACCGGCTTATTTAGCTTACAGTGGTACCTGGCAGACTTCTTGTAATATAGCTTTTTTTCACAAGTACATGTTTTAGATCATCCAGCAATTTTTTTGTTAATAAAAAATTTTTTTTTTCCAAAAAAATCAGTCAGTCAGTTTATATTCTACCCCCCCTTTTTCCCTAGTGAGTGTGGGGAAACTGGTGCTAAACTCCAGCAGTTCCCTTGGGTTTGGGGGGGAAAGGGGAAACCCCGGACAGGTCGCCAGTCCATCGCCAGGGGGGAAATTTTCAAAAAGTAAAAAAACCAAAATTTTCCCAAGGTAAGAAAAAGCCCATAAAAACCCAACCCTAGGTGAAATATTTTATAATATATATAAATATAAAAAATATATTTTATAAAAAAATATAATATAAAAACCATGAACCTTCCAGCCAGCCAGCCTACCAAAATTACTCTAAGAGTGCATCCACAACTCATCCAGGATGTCCCAAAAGAACATTTAAGGCTCTGCAGGCCTCGCCTTCTCATTTAAGGTCAGAGATCATGGAAAGAGGGACTGGGCAAACAATGGATTTCACTGGAGTGTTCCAAGGCAAGAATCACAAAAACACCCGTCTCACATTTCCCTAAAAAACATCCTAATGATCCCCAAGAAGTTTGAGAAAATATTCTATGATCTCACGAGACAAAAGACACGCCAGAAAGTTTGCCTCTAAAACAAAAGCTCAAAAAACAATCAAACTAAATGAAGGTTATGGAGTGGCCTAGTCAAAGGTGGAGCTTAAATGCTGTGGAATCTTATCTAAGCCATTCATACTGGAAAACACTCGGGTCTGGCTGAATAAATTATAATTATTGTCTGTTTTAACAATACTGTTGAACGGGTCTTTTAAAAAAATGTCACTCCCTGTCTCAAAGAGATGTACCTGTATAAATAAAAGGTAAAATACAAATAAATTTCTATATATATAGTTACACCTTTACTTGAAACATAAATGTCTTCTGAGTACCACAAAAGACAGCCTAAATACCACAGATGGACTTTTCTGGTTCTTTCACGGAGGTGTGAAGTAGCTTATGAATCTCCAGCTAGTAGTCTTGTAAGAGTGAAGGGAAAATTATTTCATCCCCCCACTAACTTTAACAAATTTGTTGTAATTAACATTAAATGAGTAAAATGTGTCAGCGATAGAGCGCCGGTGAGACTAACAGATGGTATACATGGGAAATTGCTTCATTAACAGACACTCCTTAAGAACAGGACTAATGAGACAGAGCTGCTTTGACTGCCGAGTCATGCTGATGGCATCAGGTGCTGAGAGGAGGATGTAATGGCTTGCTCAGGGGTCCTACCCCAACAGATGCAAACAGCAGATCACTTGACTGGGAGTGTGTTCTTTCTGTGTGAAAGTGTGGATGGGTAGGAATAGGGGGGGGGGGGGGTAAAAGATATGGAGGAGGTCTGGCCGGTGATTAGTGAGCTCCCTTGCTGGTTGAGCCTGGCTTGTCACAGGTTGACATGGGATGCAATTATAGAAGGGAAGTTTCCCAGCCCCTCAGGCATGTGCCAGGCATGCTGTCAACTCCGGCTGATGTGTGGGCTCTTGGCACTGCCAAAGGTGTCACAGGCGCTTATGTGTGCAAAAAACTGCTGCACACCCATAAACACTGACCTCAGCTTTCCCACCTTCATTCAGTGATGTGTGCATAGGAGCTAGCGCACACGCCTTCGCTTACCTTTTGTTTGAGTATTACGTGCAGTAAATCCTACTCCATTCCCAGCCTTCCCTCCATCTCACTCTTTATTTCCTCTGAAGCTATAAGTAAAAGCCAAAACACTCTGCTGGCTCCTCACGCTGTTCCCACATCTTCTCCTCCTCAGCCTGCGTACGACTCTGCCAGCAGTGCAAGTAAGCTTTATAAGACCCAAGGCAAATTACCACAGCGGGACACTACGTCTCTGTTCCACATACTTCCTTTTCCTCTTCCTCCCTGTCCTCTAGTCTCCCTGCATGTCACAAATCAAAGTGTGTACCTCGGCAGTGGCTGCACATCCTGGGGGTGCAGCTTAAAATGATTTCAGTGTCCTCCACTGGCAGATTCCCGTCTGTCATAGAGCGCACGGCAAAGGAAATGATCCATGATGTACAAAAACAGGATCACACCAAAGAGAAGTGATGGCCATCTGAACTTTTATCCAACCTTTCTTTTTATTTTATCAAAAGTACCTTTTTTTCTTCAGAAAATTGATTGTACAAAGACTCGCATACTACCATCTGGTGGCTTAAAAGCCATGCTAGTGGGCCATTAGGTGTGATTTTCCACTTCAGATAATTTTTTTAGGGGGCGAAATGGCCTAAAATTGGATCCCTTGGCAGGTTGCAGTTCCTCTTAACTAGCCTTGGGCAACAAAATACTGAGAGGCAGCGTTTCCCTGCTATCATTTCCAGAAGGTTCTGAAGATGGTGCCACTAATGCTCAAAGAGAGGGTGGGGAGGCAGTTCTGGGTGTGATGCTCCGCACATCCAGCCATCCTCACATACAAATATATGTAAAACATTACGGTGCAGTAAACAGGGTCAAGCAATGGAAAGTGTGATAGCAGCGAGTTAACTGGCCTTTAGAAGTCAGTGAGGTCTGCACCTGTGCCCTGCTGGTGTTATTATTTATTAGCTAACAGGACGCGTCCCTGTGTCCTCTACTTGCACCCATCATATGCTCGCACAGCAGGCGAGCATATGATGCCTTCCTGCCCCAAACAGTTCAGAGCTGCACACCCTGAACAAGAGGGCCTTCATGAACACAAAGAACAAGAGCTAATTAAAGAGGCTCTTAATGGAGTAAATTATTTAACGCTGCCCACTTGTCCTCATGACTCCTCTTTAGATCCTGAATCAGACCCTTCCTTTTGTTGCGTTTGTCCTTTTCTTCCTCCTCACTTTTTCTTTTTGGCTGTTTTACAACATTTGCACGACTGCTCTTTCATCTCTTAAATGGTGCCATTCAGTAGCCAGGCTGCAGTCGTCAAACAGTCACAGGGACAAATGCTGGGTCAGTGAAAGATAACACTCTGTTTTAGCTTGAGACAAGGAGAGGATGGGTGACAGAAATGCCTCTGTGTGGACATACAAACACATGCAACTTTATAAGGTACAGCTTGCTAGTATGCAGTTGGGCTCCCTTTTTACCTTTAGAACTGTTATAATTCTTTGAGACAACAACGTGATTCAATAAGCTGTAAGAAACACTCATAAGAAGCTTTGGTCCGTATTGGTATGATAGCACCTCACAGTTGCAGCCAACATGATCTCCCATTCCACCACGTCACAAAGCTTCTCTGTTGGATTGAAACCCGGTGACTCTGTCAGGACTTGAGCAATAGATGAACCCAGAATGCAGACTAGCAGGCAGCATGACGGTAGGTGAAAAAAAGATTTAATAACAAAAAACTCACTCAAATGAGGAGGCAGGAACCAAAACAATAAATGGACAGGCAAGACAGGCAAAAACAGACATGGGCAGGCTGGCAAGACAGGCTTGGCGTGAATCACAGGACAAGAGCATGATCTGAAAATGTTTCCGCGAGGAATAAACAGGACAGGTGTGTACCAGGTGAAGCAAGGAGACAGATTAACTAGGTGCAGGTGAACCAAATAAACAGGAGAGAACAAACGTGACTGAGCAAAACAGGAATTCAAGAATACAAACTAATAGAAACATAACTAGAAAAACATGAAACGAAAGCATAACCAGATCCAAAAATCAAACTTGACAAAACATGAACAAGACTAAAACATGACCAGAAAAATAAACAGAAACATGATTCAAAACGTCAACAGTGAAATAAGACCAACAAAACCCAAAACACCCACAAATCATAACAGACTCTGGATGCTATTGGAGAACAATAAAGTCATTGTCATCACATCGAGATTATCTGTGCTTTGAGACATCATCCTTCTGGAAGCAACCATCAGAAGATGGGTACACTGTGGTCATAAATGGATGGACCTGGTCAGATGCTCAGTTGATAAATATTTCCCACAGCATTACACCACCACCAGCAGGCTGACCCATTGGTACAAGACAAGATGGGTCCAGGGTGAGATGGTACATGCATTTGGACCAAAACATTTCAATACTGGCTTTTCAGTTCAGGGTGCACGTGTCACAAACAGATAAAGTGTTGTTTTAAACATGTTACAAATGCAGAACATTTTAATGCGGAGCTCCTTTTCACCACAAAGCAGAGTTTGAGCTCTCTCTACTCTCTCTAGGTTTGCTGGTTGGAACACTGAGGATTCTCAGTCAGCTACAGGAAAAAGAAAGGCGGACCGAACCAAACCTTTATGTGCGATGTTTAACTGCGATAAAGACTTAATTAGGAACCTAAAACAACATCAAGATAAATGTAGACAACACTGGTAAAAAGAAAAAAAAGGCTAAGATCCAAACCCAGCTACAAGTAGCACTCAAAGAGCTCCAAATGAGAACCTTTATAGCAGCAAACATGCGACCATGCACTGGTACTGAGTCGAGAGGTGTTCCCTCGCCAGGTTCACTTCTGTGGTGCATTCAAGTACAACTTAAATATATCAAAACAAATTTCAGTTGATATGCTGATCACTTTGTCGAGGCTACAATGTTTTTAAATTACCTAAAGATTCTTTCAATCTCTCAAACGTTTCAGAAAACATGACTTTAAAGTCAGAGTAGGTAAAGAATCCTAAATCTTTGGGTTTAAGCCCCTAGAAAACACCACATTCTGACACGACCACCTGAAAGGTGCTGCTGAAATTGAGACTCAGACCATGAAATATTTTTCCAATCAGTGATTGTCCAATGAGCAAGCTGCATGAATTCTGGCCTCAGTGTTCTGATCAAAGTGGCACCTGGGCTGGTCTTCTGCACACCTTGGTTGAAACTAGTGGTTATTTGAGCTACTGTTGAATTTCTAATATCTCAAACCAGTCTGCCCATTCTCCTCCGACAAATCACAAAACTGACGCTATCTTCTATTTTTCCGACCATTCACCTGAGAAATGGTTGTGTGTGAAATTCCCAGTACAGCGGCATATTCAGACCAGTCTGGCACCAACAACCATGCCACATTCAAAGTAACTTAAAGCCTCTTTAGGATCAGTTTAAACTTCAGCAAGTCTCCATGATGTTTAGAGTTCTAACAGCACTTAGTTGCTTTCCTGTGATTGGCTGATTGACTATTTGTGTTAATAAGCAACAAGTCGAATGCAGCTGTGTGAGGTTCCCTCCTGCTTCAAACACTCCACACCATCATCTCAGTACCCAAGAAACTCACCATCACAGGATTAGATGACTATAGGCCTGTTGCCCTGACGTCTGTGGTGAAATCCTCATGAAATCCTTTGAGCGACTGGTGGACATCACAGGCCCCCAGCTGGACCCCCTGCAGTTTGCCTACCGGGCAAACAGGTCAGCAGATGATGCAGTCATCTTGGGACTACAATTCATCCTGCAACACCTCGACGACCCAGGGATGTACGCCAGGATCCTGTTAGTGGACTTCAGCTCGGCCTTCAACACCATCAACCCAGACATCCTCCACCAAAAGCTCATCCAGCTCAATGTCCCGGCCTCTACCTGTCAGTGGATCATCAGCTTCCTGAAAGACCGGCAGCAGCAGGTGAAGCTGGGGAGCATCTTCTCCCGCACAAGAACCATCAGCACCTGCGCCGGTGATGACTGTCATCATCCAGTCTGTTCTGTCTTCTCCATCTCAGTGTGGTTTGGCTCATCCACAAAACAGGACAGGTCCAGACTGTGACGAACAATCAGGTCTGCAGAGAGAATCATCAGGGCTGACCTTCCCTCCATCAAGGACTTATACAGGTCTAGGGTCAGGAAAAGGGCAGCTAGAATCTCAGCAGACCCCACACACCCTGCACACAAACTGTTTAGGCTTTTACCTTCAGATGGCGCTACAGAGCGCTGTCTGCTAAAACCAGCCGCCACAGAGACAGTTTCTTCCCCCAGGCTTTCTCTCTGATGAACACTTGACAGAACAACACCATGCATACTTGGACTGATCTCACCTTATATTCTATTGTAAAGGCAATTGTGTTTATATGAACATTTAAAAAATATTATTTATTTCCACAATTACATATACAAAAATAAATAAATTAATAACTAATCCTTACTGAGAGCAAAGTTTACCGGAGTCAAATTATTTGTTTGTCTGTACAAACCTGGCAATAAAGCCGATTCTGATTCTGATACACAGGTGTACCTAATGAAATGGCTGGTGAGTGTATTTACACAGAACAAAATAGTCGATTTCTGCTCTAAAACTGAATATTTTGCTGGTTTTGTTTATGCTTTTTTTTTTCAAGCTTCACCGCTAAAGTGTGGATTTTTAAATAAATAAGCCCTCCCTTTAAGAAAGCTTTTTGCTGATGCTGTGATTCAAGCTTCATAGGCCAAAGATTCACAGGGAAACGTGCATTCATTCGCCCAGCAGGGGATGGCATTTTCCATTTCTTTTCTTCAGTATTGTGTTTTTTTTTCCTGACAGTAGTGCTCTCACTGGGCCAATTTCAGCCTTTCTGATCACCCACTGCACCATGCACATCTTTCAATGGCTGAAGGCGGCTCACTGCTAAACGAGCCTGGTGAAAATCACTGACCCTTGACAGGTGAGGCTGAGATCCACTGCCTTGTAAACATGATATTATGAAACTAAAATGCTTTTCCTGCAAAGAATTGACCTGGAGAAAATCTTTGAACCATCACAGCATAGCAGAACCAACAAAACTGAATCGTTCAAAAATTTTACAAATTATAATCCAACTAAAAGCAGTGATGTGCTGAACATGTGCAAACATGAGTGGCATCAATATTATCAGAACTTTGAACCAATCAGAGAAGTTTTAAACTAAGCCTCTGCTGTGGCAACATTAACATCATCTTCATGACCTACACAAGCTTTCAGAATGTATCTGGATGGCAGGAAATATTAAAACACCAGTTTAAAAGGTAATAATGGCACTACAACACTCTTAGTAGTCACCAAATAGACTTTTCCTGCTACTTTTGCAACCCAGAGAAGCTCTCCTGCTCTTACACCCTGGTTTATACATCATGAAGATCTCCCAGTAGCTGCGGGTATTATATGCATGCATCTGTGTTCTTAATAGGCACATGTAGACATCATCAAGAACCTGCAAAGATCAACCATGTTCTACATTACATTTAAACTGGACCTTATCCAAACTAAAAGGGCTGTAAGGGCCCTTTTAGTCATATGTATATGTATATGTATATGTATATGTATATGTATATGTATATGTATATGTATATGTATTAAGCCTTTTAATACATATGAACAGTTCCTTTTCTATGTAAAACTGATTATACAATAATTAACTTCAAGTTCGAGTTTATTGAAGATTTTCCCACTCTTCCTGTGAAATTTGAGAAGCTAATTTAAATTTGTTTCCTGGCAGAGACCCAGCTCCTCAACACATTTTCAGAACTCAAACTTAATCATTGTATTGTAATGTAAAAATCCAGCAAGGAACAATAAAACCCAGAAACTTAAATATTACGGCACCGTTGAAAAATATCAGAGGGTCCAGATGACCGAATCAAAGGAGATATGGAACAGCTGTGGCAGGATGAAAGCAGGCAAGCTGAGGGAGGGATAATACTTAACACGAAGTTGAACTAAGACACAAAGAAACTACTAACCAAGAGGGGAAGACTAACAGTGATCTAAGGGAAATAAAACACAGGAATAAATTAAGAAACTAAACACAGCAGAACTAATCTGGCAAAACCCTAATGGTAAAATTAACAACTGAATACGGCAAAACCTTAAGGACATAATAAACAGCAGGATGGAGGATGTTTGAGTGCTCAAATGATCCTAGAGGCTATGTTGTCTGGGGCTCAAATGCCCCTGGTAGGGTCTCCCATGGCAAACAGGCTCCAGGTGACGGGTCAGACAAAGAGTGGTTCAAGAACCCCTCATGACGACTATTAAATCGAGGCACGCAACGTCGCCCGGTACGGCGGAGCCGGGGTCTCACCCTGGAGCCCGGCCTGGGGTCGGGACTCGTCGGAGAGTGCCTGGTGGCTGGGTTGCTTCTCGCGGGACCCGGCCGGGCCAAGCCCAAATGAGAGATGCGAAGCCATGTCCCAGTGCGAACCATGAGGGACCGGTGCAAAAAGGTTTGGGTGGCGGACGAAGTTGGAGACCTCGGTGGCCTGATCCCTGGATGCTTAGGCTGGCTCGCTGGGGGGGGTGGCTGAGCCCACCAGCTCAGCCGTCTCATGTTGGGGTTTACCCCAGTGGATGAGAGGGTTGCATCCCTGCGCCTTCGGGTTGGGGACAGGTCTCTGACTGTCGTTTCGGCAAACGGGCCGAGCGGTAGTGCAGAGTACCGGGCCTTCTTGGCGTCCCTGTCGGGGGTGCTGGATAGTGCCCCTCTCGGGGACTCCAATATTCTGCTGGGGGACTTCAACGCCCACGTGGGAAACGACAGTGACAGAGGCGTGATCGGGAGGAATGGCCTCCCCGATCTGAATCCGAGTGCTGTTTTGTTATTGGACTTCTGTGCTAGTCACGGATTGTCCATAATGAATACCATGTTCAAACATAAGGGTGTCCATCAGTGCATTTGGCACCAGGACACCCTAGGCAGGAGGTCAATGATCGACTTTGTTGTCGTGTCATCAGACCACTGATCCCCACCTGGTGGTGAGTTGGATCCGCTGGAGGAGGAGAAAGCCGGACAGACTTGGCAGGCCCAAGCGCATACTGAGGGTCTGCTGGGAACGTCTGGCGGAGCCCTTGGGCAGGGATGTATTCAACTCCCACCTACGGGAGAGCTTTGACCAGATTCCGGGGAATGTTGGAGACATAGAGTCCCAGTGGACCATGTTCCCCGAACCCGGTGGTGGATACCAGCAGTAAGGGACGCTGTCAAGCTGAAGGAGTCCTATCGGCTGTGGTTGGCTTGTGGGATTTCTGACGTGGCTGACAGGTGCGGTGAGGCCAAGCGTGCTGCGGAAGTGGCAGATGCAAAAACTCGGGCCTGGGAGGTGTTCGGTGACGCCATGGAGAAGGACTATCGGTTGGCCTCGAAGCAATTCTGTCAAACCGTCCGGCCCTTTAGGAGGAGAAAGCAGTGCTTCGCCAACACTTTTTAGAGTGGGGGTGGGGGGCTGCTGACCTCGATTGGGGACATTATTGGGCGGTGGAAGGAGTACTTCGAGGATCTCCTCAGTCCTCCCATCACGCATTCCCTCGTGGAAACAGAGGCTGGGGACTCGGGGTTGGACTCTTTCATCACCCAGGCTCAAGTCAATGAGGTGGTTAAAAAGCTCCGTGGGGGGTGCTGTGGGGGTGCTCCTAGGGGATGGAATCGGGGACCCTTTATTAGGGGCCATCCGGTCTCTGTACAAATGGAGCAGGAGTTTGGTTCGCATTGCTGGCACTAAGTTGGACCTGTTCCCAGTGCATGTTGGACTCCGGCAGGGCTCCCCTTTGTCACAGGTCCTGTTCATAACTTTTATGGACAGAATTTCTAGGCGCAGCCGAGGGCAGGAGGGGGTCTGGTTTGGGGACCAGAGGATTTCGTCTCTTCTTTTTGCAGATGATGTGGTCCTGCTGGCCCCCTCTAGACAAGACCTTCAATATGCGCTGGGGCGGTTAGCAGCCGAGTGTGAAGCGGCTGGGATGATGATCAGCTCCTCCAAGTCAGAGGCCATGGTTCTCGACCGGAAAAGGGTGGCTTGTCCTCTTCAGGTTGGAGGGGAGTTCTTGCCTCAAGTGGAGGAGTTCAAGTATCTCGGGGTCTTGTTCATGAGTGAGGGAAGAATGGAGCGGGAGATCGACAGACGGATCGGTGCGGCTGCCGCAGTAATGGGGGCACTGTGCCAGTCCGTTGTGGTGAAGAGAGAGCTGAGCCGAAAAGCGAAGCTCTCGATTTACCGGTCGGTCTACGTTCCTACCCTCACCTATGGCCATGAACTTTGGGTCATGACCGAAAGATCGAGATCCCGGATACAAGCGGCTGAAATGAGCTTCCTCCGTAGGGTGGCCGGGCACTCCCTTAGAGATAGGTTGAGGAGCTCGGCCATCCGGGAGGGGCTCGGAGTAGAGCTGCTGCTCCTCCACATCGAGAAGAGCCAGTTGAGGTGGCCAGGGCATCTATACCGGATGCCTCCTGGACGCCTTCCTCGGGAGGTGTTCCAGACATGTCCCACCGGGAGGAGGGCCAGGACACGCTGGAGGGACTATTTCTCTCAGCTGGCCTGGGAACACCTTGGGCTCCCCCCGGAGAATTTGGAGGAGATGTCTGGGGAGAGGGACGTTTGGGCGTCTCTGCTGAGTCTGTTGCCCCTGCGACCCGATCCCGGAAAAAGCGGAAGACGACGAGTACGAGTACGAGTACATTTTAAAGAATGATTTGCTGAATAAAACCAACCTTCTGGATGACCAATTTTCAACTGTGTTTAATTAGCTGCCTTTATTTATTAAAATAATATTTAAGGAAATATTAGTTTCAATAAGAACCACACCTTTTGGATAAATGGATCTTAATTGTATTTAATAAGTTATCACATTTAGTAAAATAATATTTGGGGAAATATAATTTTCTAAACTGGAACTAACAACCTTTCTAGGTAAATGATCTGTAGCTAGCTCATAAAGAGGGCGAGCACGTGTTCTTAGCCGTTGAAGCTAACAAACGAAGCTTATAGTGTCATACCTGCTTGTGTTTTTGTTATCTTACCTGGTCTAGTTCTTTTTTTCTGTCTCCCCGCACCCCAAGCCCACTCCTGTTCTGTGTTTTCCCGATTGACTTGTCACGTAGGTTATTGGTTCCCCCTGCTGTTCAGTTTTTGTATTTAAGTCCGTTTGTTTCCTTTGTTCCCGGCTGGTTCCTTATGTTATGTGAGTTTATGTGCGATCTCGTGTGTTTGCCACCCTGTCTGTGTCCTGCCATGGATAATAAAGACTCATCTTACCTGAAAACCTCAAGCTTCTGGAGTTCTTCCCCACATATTGGTCCAGCAAGATACCAAACTATGACAGAAGGAACCAGCCAACGGGACCAAGCGGGAGGAATGGTGAGAGAATTCAAGGGGTGAGATTCTGGTCAAATTATTTTCCCACCTTGCAACCTCTCCCAGCTCACCATGGAGAAGGTTGTAAATAGCTGGCTGCCTTGAAGTATGGTTCGAGGTGAAGAAGGATTTATTTTTTGATGATCCTCGAATCCACCACATCATTGAGTCCGAGAGAGCCCCTGGGACAAATCACCGCTTCATTGAGGAGGCCTCCTGTCCCCCCCCCCCCCAGCTCGCCCAAACACTGCCTCTTACGTGAACCGTGCCGAAGATAAATTCTCAAAGGTACGTTCGGCTCCTTGAGTGGCTGTGATGGGGCGGGGTCGTTCTTGCTACCTGGACGTGCAAACTGGAAGGCGTGCAATGCGGTCCCCCCCTTATTTTCCAGGCCATGGGGGAAATCCACTTCGATACTCGAACAGCAAATCCTTACTTAACTTTGTTCCATGTGATCGTAGTCACTCTGGATCCAAGTTGAAGAGTCATGTCTGCTTGGCAGCAAGGAAACATACGCACTGTTTGGTTCCCGTCTGGAATCCGCATGGAAAGAGTTGTTTGTTGGAAAGTGGGGTTTTTAGTAAAACTTTGACATCATGGGAAGTCTGCTGTTACTCCTGTTCCTGCCTGAGCTGAAAGTAGGTTGATGCAATTTATTTTGAAAGTTCCAGGAACGTTCTTAATGGCCTCTAATGTTGTAACCCATGGCTGGGGTCCCAACAGTGACATCAATGGTGAATTCAGGGTCCCACCAGAAACTTAAAGTTAGGCCATTAAAACTTGGTTACCACTGGGTGTTCCATCAGGACAAGTATCCCAAACACATCCAAACTGGTTTTGTGTTGAATAAAGATTACCATAAAGTTCCTGGACGGGCCTTTCCGAACCATAACCCAACAGATCATTGGTGCTTAAATATTGGTTCATGCAGACAAACCAGTCAATTACTAAATATATAATAAGAGCCTGGGTTTATATTTTTTACAAGAAATTCAAATTTGTGAAACCAGTTCTTGCTTTTTAAATGTTTCCACCCTGGAAAAAGAATGATTAATATAAATCAGTAGAAGGTCGAAATGAATTTAAAAATGCATGTCCATGATGAGTATGGCCACTTCAACCACCGACTTGATTGGAAATTTTCAGATTTCAAATACTATGTGATGAGGTAATTAACATGATGATTAACAAGGGACAGAATCCTCTTAGACGAAGCTTTTTGTACCAGACGTTGCCTTATTAAAACTGATAAAAATAAACTGCTCCATGTTTGGGCTTCAGATCAGATGTTTAGTCAACTATGAACTAAATGAATAATCTGTGTGAGCTGAACTTAAAACTAGCTTGTGAGAAGGGTGAACTAGCACAACCTTCTCTGTGTAAATTATTCATGCACATCGTTGCTTGAATTTGAAGAAATATTTTTTTATATGTTTGGATGAAAACAATTATATTTAATAAACACAACAAGCTCAGAATATTCACCTTGACTCTGTTCTGTTTCTGCAAGAAATGAATAAGGATATGGAAGCACATGGAGGTTTCTGGAACGTCTTTAGAGGATGCTTGTGTAAAACTCTAGTGGGGGAGGGTGCAGCGTTCAGCATCATCTACTTCAGGCATTTTCTAATCATTATAGTTAATGGTTTCAGTGCAGCTTAGCTCTGTGAGTGAAGCGCTCATCTGCACAGAAACAATGACCACTGTTCTCCACGAAGGTAAATTTCTGTCGCTTGTAAGATTCACAAGACCACAGGAGAGTCCCCATGTCACTGACCGGTATCACTATCGCAGGGATGCCACGGGGACTTGGTGCCTATTTTAAATGCTTTCACTTGACAGTTTACATGCTCCTGTATAAAGGCTACATGGTTTCTTGGTGCTGCAAGTTCTTCATACATGCAAGTTCTAAGCACTGAGACCTGCATATGTTATAGTTTTCCAGGCCCTGAAGAAATATTTTGCTTTGCTTCTTGTAAGCTTGTTTTTATTAAAGAATGACATCAGATTAAGTGTTAGAAAGATTTTCTTTTATGTATTCTCTCAACTCTTTCAAGGCTTGCAGGTTAGCAATGTCAGCTGTGTTTTTCCTGAAGTTTGTTATAAAAATATTATAATGGAAGTTTCCCTACTGCAATATTCAAAAACAAATGGAATGGAAACACAGGCCAGAAACACATAAGACTGAAACACATTGCCGAGCACAGGAGTCCAGGGACACGCCTGAAATCTTTCAACACACCTTGAATCTTTCAATACAGCATGACTTTAATAATTATTGGAGGAATGCAACTGTTTAAAAGCAGATTTTGTTTCAATACCCTATCTGATAGTTCAGGTTACCAGTTAAGATATAAAGAACCAGTTTGGTAATTTATTAAATTACCTCACAATTTTCACAAGCCCAGCTGTAGTGAACATTAGATACATTTCAAAATCTACTCTGGATTTGCAGGTCTGTGACATTTTAGCCAACAACACAATCAAATTAGACAGATTACGAAATCAAAAGCAATTTAGAATAAAAAGTTACTGTAAACAAATTATAAAGGGTCAACATAAGCAGCACCTTAAAGTAAATAGCCAAAGGTGAATTTACTTTTAAACAACTCAACAGAAGGATTTAAAAAAAATTTAATGTCAAAGTCAGAGCGGGCTGCATGGACTCTCTGACTGAGCTGTGAGAATAGTAGAATAGTAGAAAACACAAAAAGATGTGCATGATGGACACCAACATGGCTGCCATTCTGTAACTAAACTGAATCAAGTCTTGAAATCTAAATCTTTCACTAAAACACATCTCGCTCTTTCTGTTGTAATTTGGAACGCACCTTGGATCATGTTTACTGCACTGACTTGGAATAAGACTTGACCCAACTGTTTCCCGCTGCTGCTGGCTGGAATGTAGACAGTCTCACCGCAGGTGCGGTCAGGGTTGGGCTAACTGCTTCAACTGGACCAATGGTCAGTCAGTCTGCTTCTTAAACATCCAATACTCTAGCAAACAAACACTGAAGTTAACTGTAACGTTGTCCCTCGGCTCCAACACATGAAGAAGGCCACATTATGGGTAATTTAATAAAACTGGTCCCTTCAGGCCGAACCTGAATCCATTTGACAAAAAAAAGTGTTTTATGAATGGTCTCACTAACTTAATTTTTTTACCAAAAATATAAATGTATGTATTTAAATTTCTACAATTGTGTTTTTGTGCAAAGTTGTTTATATATAAATTGCTTCTCCTGTTTCCTTTGGAAACAAAAACGTTGCTCTTTTAAAGTGTTGCCATAGAAAGATTATATTGAATTATATTTATTTCTAACCTTTTAAATTGCAGTTTTAGCTATTAAAGTCTCCCTTCAAAAAGAAAGAAAAACTATTTAAATTTAAATTTACATGAAAAAATGTCTTCACCTACAGGAAAACGAAAGAAACATGAAAGGCATCAATCACATTTTCAAGTTTGTTGTGAAAGGGACTTGTGTATGGTCAAGCTGCTGTCCACTCCTTGTAAATCTCCCACAAACTCTGGTATAAGTCAAAGACTGTTATTCATGTTACTTGTAAACACAACGCCAGTGACTGTCCACTGTCTCTACATGCTCATCCGGGAGGAGAGAATGCTGCAAGTCACTGACTGGATGCAATCTGCTGGGTTTCCTTAGACAGAAAAACTTTTTATCCAATTTGAATAAATAACTGAATCTGACAGCACTGTTCAATGGTTAGGATTAATTGGAATGTATGTACCTGACTTTTGTGAAGTGCCTTGAGACAACATGTGTTGTGAATTGGCGTTATATAAGTAAATAAACTGAACTGAATTTTTATTACACTTCCTTCTTCCACTTAACTTTTCATTTATACTACCGGTCAAAAGTTTTAGATTCACTTTCTCACCTAATGGGTCTCTTTATTTTCATGACTATTTACATTATAGATTCTCACCAACGGCAACAAAGCTATGAATGAACACACATGGAATTATATAGTAAACAAAACATGTGAAATAACTCTAAACATTTTTAGATTTTTGGTTCTTCCAAATAGCCTCCCTTTGCTCTGATGACTGCTCTGCTCTCTTAGCGTTCTCTCCATGAGCTTCATGAGGTGGTCACCTGAAATGGTTTTCCAAAGAGTCTTGAAAGAACCTCCCAGAGGTTCACTGAGAGACAGTCAATGGTTAATATTTCAGTCATCACAGCAAAGGGCGACTACTTTAAGAAATCTAAAATATTAAACACATTTAATGTTATTTAACAATTTTTGGTTTGCTACATAATTGCATGTGTGTTCATTTACAGTTTTGATGCCTTCAGTCAGAATCTACGTACAATGGAAATAGTCATAAACATAGAGAAAACTGGTCTGATGTAATACACTTTTTTTAAGAAACTGAAGTTTTGGGTTTTTTTAGGTGTGAACCAGAGTCTTATGAATAAAATATAAAAGTGTCCTCATTTTATATTGGATCACTGAAATAAATTAATTATTCAGTCATTCTAATTTATCAAGATGCTCCTGTATAAGCTATTATAAATTTAAGTATTAGACACTAATTATTTCCAACAAACCCGATACTTATTATTGTAATTATCATTCTAACTTAGCATAATAGCTTTATGCTGTTGCACCTTGATCAAGTAAAGATAAACTTTCTTTTTCCCTTTACCAAATGGATCATGTTGCTGATCTGAAATATCAGAACAGAAAGTTACCTTTCAGATCCCGTTGACAAAGAAATGCCAGTGCATCTGAATGTGCTTTGCTCACTGCGCTTTAATGCACTGAGTCTGTACAGGTTATGTTGTGTCTGAATAATCTGGGGCATATTCATTACGAAAACAACACTTTACTCTAGTGACAAAATGATGTTGACCTTTAGTTAAATCGAATACTTGCAAAGCGTGTCTCATTGTTCAAAGATAATAGCTGGGCAACATCTCTTGTAAGGCAGATGATGTTGCTGGCGATCAGGTGGGTGTTGGACCTGTGATGACTCATTCCTCATCGGCTTATGGAGGGACAGGGTGACAGGCTTAAGTTTTAGCAACTGATGCAAAAGTGCTTCTTGTTGCTGGTCATTTTTACCTCACTTAGATAAATACCAAAGCACTTACCTGAGGTTAACTCAGCTAGCTGCTGCAAAATAAGGAGCAGGAGAAAGTGTATGTGCTGAAGAAAGGGAGGAAAAGAACGAAAGACACCAGGCAGCCTCCCTGAAGGAGCTTTGTTCATTCTCCAGGGAAATTGCATCACATATTGATCGGTGCTCCCTCAATCTAATGGACACAAGGGGGGGAATTGCTCGTGGCAATTGGGAAATAGGGTTGAGAATAACAAGGAGTCATTAAGGCATAAAACCCAGGTTCATCACCTGAGGACCTTTCACCTGCCTTCACACATGCCTCTCAAAGCAGACTGCAGCAACAGCCACATCAGCTGAGGAGCGAGATTACCAGAGCACTAGGTTCACAGACTCAGACAAGCATTTGTCTCCATTACAGCCCTTACACCGGCAAATAAACAGGGGAGACAGACAATCATTCTACATTACATCCATGACTATAGCACTTTACATTTTCTCTCAGCGTAACAGACTCCCTGGGCCATCTCACAATCCTCACATTCATTTTTTACGGCCTCGCGCACATCCTGCGACTCTGTGTGCACAGATGGAGCATTTAGCAATGAGGGATTTCCACCACTGCCGAAACATTTGTGTCCCTTTCTCCAAGGCAAAAACAGTGAGATCAAAACAAGGTCTGCATCCTAACCCAAATCTGTCACACCATCAAGTGTTGTCAAACAACTTCAAAACAAAACTGAGTGCAATCTGTAGCCGGCACCTACTCCATCTTCTTCAGTGTGCTTTGTCCACTTAAAAGGCAGCAGCCATAGTTTGACAACGACAAAGCTAAATGTTCTTAATGAGCTAGAGAATTCAAATCCGATTCTTCACGCTTTACAAAAACAGCTGTGAATGCTGGATGGATGGATGGATGGACGGACGGACGGACGGACGGATGGACGGACATTAAATAAAGCCAGACAATTCAAAAATATGTCCGTATTCCATATTTTTTCTCTACTTGTCCAGACCTGGCAGATACTTTAATCTTATTCCAGACTGTATAGTAACCCTAATATTCCTTCAAGAACCTTACACACCTTTTAGCTGCAAGAGCACAAAAAAGCCCAGAACATTTCAGTTTGGTTTAAATCCGTTTTTATGGATTTTTTCATCTAATAACCAACAATCTGCAGGTCAATTTGATTCATCTCCATTATTCTTAAAGACATGCAGACAATTTCACACATATCAGGCACTTATGTGCATGTAAATTATTGATCACCCCTCAACCCCTTTAAAAATGAATTGACTTTGTGCATGTAAATAAGGTGCTACACTGTGCTGAGGTGTTTCAGTGTCAGGCTAGCTGTGATTTTGATTTGGTGCCATTTGGATATTAAGTGCAGTGGAGGCTGAGTGCTATTACAGCCAGGGAAAGGCAACACATCAATCTCTGTCAGAGGAGCGAAAGTCAGTCCCCAGGCAGGAGAAACGACGAAGGGCTGTTCAAGCAAACAGCAGCTGCATAAAATAAGAAAACCTCATCAGTGCTTGACAAACTAGTTTTCTATAATGAACTGTACACAAACTAAGCCCTGGCATCTCATCTGGGCTCTGTGTAATAACCTGTAAGCTGATCTATAGCATAATATCTACTCATCTGCAACACTTGCTTCCACTGTTGGCCAGCAGGGCAACATGTATGAAGTAAATGCTGTCTTTGTAAACATATCTGGCAGCTCTACAATGCTACGGTGCTGGCTTTGAGGTGCCTCTCATGGGACGCTCCCCTAAAAAGTTACCTGATGAGCCAACCATTCTCACAGGAGGGATGAGACGGAGGGGCATGGGGGTAGAAACAGAGACAGAGAGAAAGCTCTCATTATTTCTCTCTAATTGCCCACGAGCGACCCTCCTGATCCTCCCCTCTCCTCCTTTTCTGCAACCAGGTACAGTGCCTCATTACAGGCAGCCTCCTCAGTTTTCCCAGGAGAAACCCATGAAAAGGCCATGAAAGGCCTCGTCTGACAGGGGCCAGCCAGACTGGACCAATTAACAGGGTTTTTCTGTGCTCTGACTTGCCACATTGCAGTTTGCAACTCATCTAAAGTGTTAGACTTGCAGATGTCCTAGGTTTGTTCAAAAAGCAGAAGGGTTAAAGTCAAATCTGGACTACAGGCCACAACGATGCACAGCAGTTTACTGGACGTCGTGATGCAATGTGTGGCTTTCCTGCAAATGCACATCATCACAACTCAGAACGCATCGACGCTGACCAGTCCACTGTGTCTGGGTCAACACAAGACTCTGCTTTGCTTAATTATGGAACACTCCTCCAAAATGTAACACGCTGTAATTGCAATAGGTATTCTCAATGTGCCAACACCATAACCTGCAATCTGCCTGCAGTTGTTTTCTCATTTTTAAAACTACACCAGCAAATGCACTGCTTTAACGTTCTGTCACCAACTGGGAATGGGAAGGTCTGAGCTGCAAACAAGATCTGCAGAAGAATAAATGCTCAGACATGCAGACAGTGCCATCTGGGCCATTTAAATGACTCCTCACTACTCTTTTACAGAGAAGAACTTTAAAGGATTTTCTATAACTTGCATTAGCTTTGAGAGAAAGAAAAGTGACCTAATTAAAGTTAGGAAAGTTAGTCAAAAAGTTTTTTATTTTTCAGTAATATCAAACCGGATAGTTATCCCTATAATCATGTTAATCTTCTTGGAAATTTGTAGGAAAAAAATGAAATCTGTTATTTTTGATGCATAGTTTAAAACTCTGTGGGAAAGATGAAATTAATTGTATTGTTAAGCTAAGGCTGATCTTATTTCTGATAACCAGTGAGGTTGGTTGACTTATGATCATCAAAGTTATTTAAACTGACTGACTGTTGCTACAAAGTTGAGACCTAACTGAGGGTAAATTAAGGCCAAGTATAGAAAATCTGAGCTATTTAGGACTTTAAAGGCCTAAAATTAGGATTACAGAAGTTTATAATTAAGGACTTTTTTCTTAATTCTGTATCATCAATAAAAGTTTGACGACTCATTGAAAATCTAAAATACAGATGTTTTCCGACGCCCTGGCGTCATTGCTCCATGAAGGCTGAAAGTAGTCGACCCTCAGCCTCCCAGTACCAGGTGACTTCAGTGTGTGTCTGAATAAATGACCCAGTTAAGGTGAGCTCCACATGTCAAGCCAAGAGCATCAAAGAAAAGCACGCAACCTTGCCAGAGGGCCTGCTTTCCTTTCACCTGTAGAACTCCGATTTGCAATCTCCAAGGCTTGATGCATTCGAGCCCATCCTGAACTTTGTAATGACTGGTCAAAAAAATTTTCAGACAGCCTCCTGTCTAGTGGCATGAAAGACAAGGCTTTCAAAGAGTGTTCTCCTTCCTCTTCAGGTTTAAAAGATGCAGGCATTCTCTTCAAGGTCACATTTCTGCTAGAGTGATTCAAGGCAAAAATCACCGGAATGTAAACTGCACTGACTGATAGAGTGGAGGACAATGATGGGGCCCATGACAACGATACCACTCAGCAAGAGAGGCGATGACAGTTGCGCTGGCAGTGTTTTTGGGCTCTGGGAAAAAGGAATGAGACAAAGAGGAAGGGTTAGTAGAGGTTGGGCTGGATGGAAGGGGGTACTGATTGGTTTGCCGTCTCATGGGGTGCATGTTTGCCTGCAGGGAAAGGTCACAGGAGGGAATAGGAGTAACGAGGTGTGAAGGGAAGGCACTGTCCTTGGATCCCGGGCCCTCGGAGACAGCTACAGCAAGGTGTTAATGCAGATGCTCTGCAGATTCCCAGGTTCTGTTTATTACACCTTTCGAGGGGAGCCAGCTGAGAGTCGCACCATCAGTCAATACAGCTGAGAACATGTTAATCAGAAGCACAAGCTGGCAGCAAATTTAACTCCCAGGGTCACAAATAAAAAATAAACTGTAGAGAAGTTCGGCTGTTGATTTCATCCTGAAACTGTTCCTCAGAAAAAAGATGGTGAAGAATCATTACACACCAACATAAACTGTTGAAAGGCAGCATCTCTAAAGACACAAGAATATGTTTTTGTAAGTTTTAAAGTAATATTCTGTTTATCCACTGAGGTCAACACAAGACTAGTTGAGTTCCAAACTGTAAAGTTTACCTACCTTTCACATAAAACCTTATTCATGTCATAAAGATGATGTCTATTGTACTCTCTGGTACTGAGTCAGTGGTTTCCACATCCAGTCCTCTGGAGACATTGCCCTGCATTATTTAAATTAGGGATGTCAAATCCAGGGTCCTGCATATTTCAGATGTATCCATCCTCCAACAGTTTAAATCACTTTATTTATATAAGCGCAGCTGATTCAAATGTCTGAAATGATCTCATCCGTTTGCCATCCAGTTATGCAGAAACATGACTCCTTCATTGATTCAGGGGTGTAGAAAATGGCCCTGTGGGCTGATTTTGGACACCACTGTTCTAAATGCTTCCAGGGTTTAAATGAACAGAGAATTAACAGGCCTCTGTGTAACCTGAGGAGCAAATGCAACCTTCCATTCACTGTCTATACCCAGTTGCTATCTCCAGCACTCAATAGGCAAGAGGATGGGGAGACCCTGGACATGTAACCAGTCCATCAGAGACACAATACACGCACACACTGACTCCCACAGCAATTAAAATGATCAATGAAAAACATCAGCTTAACAAGGGAGAAGGTGGACACTCCACATAGAAAGGTGCAGGCAAGGATTTGAAGCCAGGACCTTGTTACTGCGAGGCAACAGTACCAACAACTGCGCCATCATGCAGATTATAATGCAACCATTTACATGACTGGCAGTAGAACAGAAAGCGTCTAACTCATTTAGGACATGGTCCCTGAGGATGAAAACTGGCACCAATCAGAGTTCGTCGGAAGACAAAAATCTGATTTTTTTTCCAGTCAGTAAATGCAAAAAAGATTGAATAGGTCGAGCCGACAACTACACTCTTCAGTGAAGCAGCTATTACTGAGGGAAGTACACTAAGATGGCTGTTCTTTATAGCACTGAAGTGTCCAAAAATGAAATCAGAGGGAGCAGCTGTAAGAAGAATCTAGGAAGGCCACAGAAGCTGGATTGAGGTGTTTACTTTTACAAGGAAGCAGACTTTAGCAAATAACAGGAACCGTATCACAGCCACGTTGTTCTCTTTATCCTTTTCAGAAGCCCAATTCCATCTGTTATGAAACCATTTCAGGTGACTACCTCTTGAAGCTCATCAACAGAATGCCAAGAGTGTACGTAGCAGTAATCAAACCAAAAGGTGGCTACTTTGAAGAACCTAGAATATAAGACATATTTTCAGTTGTTTCATACGTTTTGTTCAGTATATAATTCCACATGTGTTAATTCATAGTTTTGATGCCTTCAGTGTGAAGCTACAATATTCATAGTCATGGAAATAAAGACAACTATTTGAATGAGAAGGTGTGTCCAAACTTTTGGTCTGTACTGTATATATGTATTAGATTAGGTAATAAAGACTAAACACACGATACATTTTAAAGAATGTATTCAGTTACTGTTGAATAACCACCTGTCCACAAAATAGCAGCCTTAGGTGCAAACCGCGTGTAATACAGAAGCTGCTGAAAAGAGTCCGCAGACTAAGGAAACACATGAACATAATAATATTAACTAATATAATACTACGCAATATAATGTAAATTATATAAATTATAAATTATATATATTATATAAATCAATCACATAGTCATGTAGAAGTCCCAGTCTCAATTAACATACTTACCAATGCATCCTCCTGCTTGCAGTGTTCCTGTGTGTTAACTGGCCTGCAGCTTGGTTAAAAGCTCTCCATTATGGTTGTTTCCTTCCTGGTGCTCCCCTGCAGTGATGATGCTCCTGTTTCTGGGCAGCTACTCAGAGGCTAGCTTGTCGACGTAGTCACAATCAGCCCTCTGGTGCACAATTTTCAAATCTCAAAGATTTGTCAGGTTTTTCCCGTTTCTACTACAAGACACTTGCTTTCATCTCTCGCAGTCGAACTCAAAGAAATCCCAAATAGGACTCTGTTGCTGTCGTCATTTTGCTGCTAGCATGGGGAGCACAAATGTGATTTATAAAGTTTTAGTTTTTTTGTTCATCTTAGTTAACTATAATAACCCTGCAGGGATAGTAATGTGCTAGGCATTAGATACAAACAACAAATCAACAAAAACCAACAAAAACAAATCTGTAATCATTTTGTCTCATTTTTTGACTGCTCTACTCCTGATGTAAATAATTCCCCAATTAAAGCCCTTTTAAGGATCCTGTATAGCTAGAATAAATCACTAAAGGATGTAACAGCATTAACACATTTGACAGTAAATGTCTTTTCACACAGATATTAAATTGGGAAACATATTATTATTATTATTTATTTTGAATGGATCTTGTAGAAAGAAAATTGAGCTATTTCTTAGAAAGCCTTTGTTTAATTTTAAAGTAAATATATCATTGTTGAAAAAGATCAATTTTCAATTCATGCAAAATGTTTGAAAGAAAAGGATTTTGCTTGGAATTGACAAAAGAGAAATTGAAACTGGCAGCTCAGATATCTCTGATTGATGAGCCTTGTTTCTCAGGGGAACTCGGTAAATCCCACTTGTGACAGCATCCCCAAATCCAAGTTCTGCCTAGTGAGGTAAATTCTCCTCAGCAAGAAACCAATGAGGCTTGTTTCATGTCTTCTGGTTTATTTATCCAACTCAGAATCAGAAGTTACGACTTAAAGAAATAAAATAGAAGAGAGTATTAGTGTTAAACTGTAATACGTTTGTGAGCCAATAGGTTAAAATTAACCACAAGAAGCTCCTGCTTTCACAGAACCTCTTATAACCAGTCAACTCTTTAAGCGATGATTAATTAGTAAACCTTCCTCAGATCATTGTGTTGGTGGTTCCTAAAAATACATTAATAAAAGTCCAGAACACAACGGGTCTTAAGGATGCATTATGTTTCGCAAACATTTTACCCAACAATCCAGAGTTTGGCAACTCTTTTGGCCCAGGAATTTTGCCTCAAGGCTTCAAAATAGCAGCAAACAAAGGAGTGGGAGGAATCCAGGTGGCTACATCCAATTTTTATATGAAGTGATGTTTCCCCAGCTGTCTGAGCACACTATCAACTGCAGCTGGATCAATAAACACTGGCCCACTAATGACCACAGGAGCATCGGCCAAGGTTGACTTGTTGCTAGTTAACTCAAAACTCCTTTCAGACACACAAACACCAGGAACCACATCACACATGCGGAGCAATACAAAGACACCGACGCAGGGAGCAACTTAGCCAACAATCACAGGCCAAATGAATGTAACATCTGATTTAATATCTGAACATTAAAATAACTGTTAGTTTGTGCATTCACCATCATGAAACGCACCGCAGTCATAGCAGCCACCACCTGCTGTCAACAGGACACGTTTGAAGCCATAGCACAAACATACAGACCACAGGTGCTTTGTTTTTAGACCTCACTGTAACATCTTACCTCCCCTGAGACAAAACATGGATGCTTCTGATCATTTCAACAACATACAGGACATGATGCATAGCTGAAAACATTTAAAAGTTGGTCAGTTGGTCAGTTGTCAATGGCAGTGGTGCACTACCATCTTGTGGTAAAAGGACGGTGACAGAAATACACGGACATGGAAAGATTCCTCTTTTAAAACAAGAAACAATATAATTCAGTTGGGAAAAACTTGCCAATATATCCCCAAAACACTTTTATACATAAAAAGAAATCAAGAAAACCCGACGGGAGAAAACAATTCAAAATCACAATCCAACTTTAAAGAATGGATTACCAGAGATTTTACTGTCTCACTTGCCCTAAGGGCTTCTATGCAATAAATTGCATGCAGGCTGTTATGTATCATTATGTTTTAATGTCATTTATGCCTGCAACGAGAATATTCCACCCAATCTTCATCTTTATTTCACTGAGAAACAAAGTCATAAAAATGAGCTGAACACAGTGTGAGGAGTTAAAACCCTTTTATGTTTCCAGAACAGTTACACAGCTGTCTTTCTCACCAGAGAGAAGAGCATGTGGGAAATCCACTCTCATTATGTATAAAATACCATTAATTAACTTTATTGAATGTGTCACAGTTTGGTTCCCACCACATGGTTCCCTCAGGGTCCCATGTCCAAGACCCAACCTTGTCCCGTTTGAATCCAGTGAGCCAGCATTCTCCGCATCGGCCGCCTCTCCGAGGCTGGGTCGAGGTGACCCCCCCCCCGCCCCCCTGTCATTGCTTAGAAAGCTGCCAGTAATTTATAATGTTGTGACAGTCAAATAAACAGGGCCGCTGCTTGCTGGAGTGAAAAGTCCTGTATTAAAGGGAATCAAAACAGCTCCAAATGGTGCCTTGAATGGGAATAATCTCACCGTAAGATCTGCTCTGGGCTGGCTAATTTAAATTTGTTCAGGGTGACAGCTTAGTGGAAGAGGGACATAATGAAGTCCATTATCATCAGTGGTGCAAATTCTAAAGAACGATAACTGTCATTATCAGCGCTTTTCTGTATACAAAGGAAATATGTTCATCCATTATGAAATGTGCTGAGAATGACAACATGGAGCAAACATAAGACGACACAAGCTGGGACTAGCCTTTAAAAAAAAAAAAAAACAGCTCCAGACACTGGACAAGTTTTCATTATTTCATACAATGCCCTCACTCGCCTTATTTATGGATGAGGTTATGGGGATTTTTAGTGCACACAAGAAGACCATGCTCTGGATTTAACACAGGCAGGACTGTAATAGTTTGATCAGTCAGATATTTCACCATTTCTGCATGCAGTTCCTCACAACAGCAAGGCAGAGTGTGCTTTTATTTACAGTGCCTTTTTCTTTGGGTAATCTGACATCTGCTTGAACAGGCCAGACCTTGAACAGTGTCTTCCTGGGCATTATCTCATAAACACCTTGATAAAACTCTTCCATTAAACAAGCGTGGGAAATAACAGTGATGTCATTTTGGACAGAATTGAAAAATAGGGAAATGAAGGAAGTCTCCAGATCTGTAACCCACGATAACCACAGCACGACTAAACCCAGTAGGAGAGAATGGTTTCTAAAATATATTCACTTCAGAGAGTGCAAAAATATGTTTGTTGCCAGAATAATCATCAAAAGTAGGTATGGAGCCAACAAAAATGTTGAATGAGGTGGAAGTGGAAGAGAGAAACCAGGCGCGTGGAGATTCTCACACACATACTAATAAGCCAGTTAAAGTCACATGCACACATTCAGGGAGAAAACACCCAACAAATCAATCTGCTGCCTTTTAAAAAACATTGATTTTAAACATTTTTTGCAGTCGAAAATAATAGAAGATTGATATTTAATAATCCCAAATCATTACCTTTTTCAGGCAAAATAAGAGAAATCTGGGAGGACGTTCTTTAGATTTATCATCCTTCCTAAAGTCTTGATTTGATCTAACAATTTGTCTTTATTTTTTAAGAAGACTGCATTTGTCTGATGCATCAGCACAACCTTTTCAACATAGAAAGTACTGCTGGATCAGTGCTTCACAGGTTCTGGTTCTGCTGAAGGGTTCTTCCTGTTAAAGGAGAGTTTTAATTTCCACTGTTGCTTTATGCATGCTCAGTATGAGGGAGTGGTGCAAAGCCAACAACACATGTAAGTGACTGTCCACTGTCTCTACATGCTCATCCAGGAGGAGTGAATGCTGCAAGTCAATGACTCAATGATGCAATCTGCTGGGTTTCCTCAGATAGAAAACATCTCAACCAGTTTGAATTACAAACTGAACTTGCTTGCATTGTTTGATAGCAATTATTGAAATTTAATTGAGTTGTATTTAACTCACTTTTAATCTGTTGATTCTGACAATATCTGTTGTGAAATGGCTCTATGAATATAAATCGAACTCCGTAGAGCGGATTTTCCATGAGAATTAAGAATGAACGTCCAGAGAATCAATGCCTGGTTACAGACTTAACTTCATTAAAATATCTTTTAGTCTCTATATATCTTTCTGGAGGTTTTCACACATAATCTCTAACACTAAAAACTCGTCTGAAGTCTGAAAGAAAGATTGGAAACAAAAGGGAACAGAGGAAGGCTTTGAGGTCTGGTAGGTTCCAACAACCTCAGATAAACTGACAATCCCTTATTCCGAGCCCTGTTGTTTTACCTGTCAACGAATCGGACTGGGTCAGACTTGACCCTTGGTGCTGAACATCCAGTTCTTCAGCTCAATGGATGAGGATTAACATCTGTCCAACCTGGACTCCGAGATGTGTCTCCAGGGCGGTACCAGCTGTTTTTACCAGGCACAGGTGCTGGATGACGTTAGTTAATCTCTTAGGAAGTCAGAAACAAACCGTGACCATGCTAAAGGTCTTTCTGGATAAGATGGATTCTAGTCTCTACAGGGGGCTCAAAAGGCAAAACAAAGCTTTTACTGGAGTTTTAAGGAATAAAAAGCATTTATATCTGGAAATGCACTGAAACAGTTGATCAAAGGAGCTTCAAATTTAAAAACGTTGCATTTGGACAATCTCAGAATCACAGCTTATTGTTTTATTTAATGTAAGGTCATAATAAGAACCTTTTGTGTGTGTATATGTATAAAAAGGTGGGTTATCTGAGCATCTATAAAACTAGACTATGAACCAAATACTGGAAATAGTTTAAGGAAACTTAGAATCTGCTTAAATGACATATAAACTTACAAACAGGATTGATTGCCTTAAAATAAAGCAGGAGGCCAAGCATCAATATCAAAGATGTAGGTTTTCATTTACCGTAGGCGTCCTGATTCTCCACCCATAGTTGACACATGTGGACACACTGCTTGGTCAAAAGATTAGGCTTCACTTCAGTTAGTAAAATGATCAGCTAGCCTCAAACCAGCACCATCACACTGTCAGCAGAGATGAAGCTAGTAAAGATGGGCCGATTTGAACAGTTTTCTGGGTGACCAAGAATTTCAAAGTGACAGATTCAGGATGTCTAAAAGTGTCCAGCGCAGAGCTTGCAAAGCACTGGCAGCAGGTGCATGAAGGTGCATTTGCACACACAGTGAGGTCAAGCAATGAGGTTATCAAACAATGTTACACACTTACAGCATACAGCACATGGCAATCTACTTCTGATTCAGTGCACAGCTGACCTTTTTGCACACTGTTCAAAGCAACATTGTTGAACCTCCATGCTAACAGCTTTGCTGATGGTCTGTGCAGGAATCTGGAAACAAGCAGATATCTTCTCCTTGTGCTGCAGTTCTATTTATTTTGTTGATAAAAAACAAGGTCTTTAAATTTCTCTCTAGGGGTTTGAATATAACATTAAAAAAGAGGTTAGTGTAGTGCATTAAGTAGTTTCCATTTTCTTCATTGTCAACATCAGATGCAGGGAATGACTTAAAGGACAAGAAAGACATAGATGCACACATCAAAGGAGCTTATGCTCTAAAAACTTGCAGCGTATTCAGTCCCTGTTCTATCCAGGAGGGATCTTCATATCCTCCACGTTCTCTGCACCCAGTCCTTCAGGTCAATATTAGCACAAGGAGCTCCAGCTACTTGATGTACCCGAATCAAATTTACAAAACACTGTTTGACTCATGCTATTAAATGTGAAGATGAAAGAATCACCAAGGGCAAACAGCTCCCAAGGCTATATACCAAATACCCAGGCTCACATAACACTGAGGCGCAATTAAGAATTTAAATGGTCTCTGCATAAATTTGGCCTCTGCTGTGAAAATGACTGACTTTGAAAATGTCATAATTAGCCGAGCTGACATTGTGTAAAGTCCAGCTAGAGTTTATCCACTGATCTACTGCACTGATAAGTTCATCTTTGTGATGACATTGTGAAACCTGGAAATATGACACCAAATGTACCCAAGAAAGAATATAATTAAGTGAGCAGCTGTAAAGCGTGTGTTTCTGGAGGGGCCAGACTGAAACCTACATCTGCTTTACCTCAACACTATTTACTTTCAACATATAATTCCAATTCTATTACAGGCGATAGAGAAGGACAAACACAGCAGAGAAGTGGGAAGGAGGAGTGAGAAAGGTGCAGAGTGGAAAAAGAAAAGGAGAAGGAGGAGGCAGCTGTGGAAGACAGGCCAAGCAGAGGATGATAAGAAATCACAGATAAATTCTCCAGGGTGCAGACGTGTTCCAGAGAGGAGTGACCAATCAAGATGGAGGCAAAGAGGGGGTAAAATTGTGATAAGAGTGATGACAGTGTGTAAAATGACTCAGCCAGCCCTGGCAATGGCATTGGCTCTGACCTCCCATTCCTCATTCCAGTTCCGTGTGGATCAGAACTCATCCAGCTGCTTCTAGGACACCGTTAAAACCCACTGAGTTCAACAAAAAATCTACCTACAGAAACTCATGCAAGTAGAAGAAGATGTCACGACAGCATTGGAGCATTTTGTAGCTCAAGCTAAAACTGCCAGAAACTTAAGTTAAAAACATTATTTTTGTTATCAATAAGTTAAGACAAGCTCATACTCTTTATTAAAGTCTTGCAAGATAAATTTACCCACATGTATTTATTTTATGCCACTTCACTTAGAGTTATTGAGCAACCCAACATAGAGTTCCTCTAAGGATTTAGGCTTTTTCTCCCTTAAACCACATGGATCTCAGGGCTGCTGCTCCATCGTTGTCTCCAACTACTTAAGGAGACGCTGAGCTTAACTTTAAACTTGTTTAAATGTATATTGTTGTTTTATGATGACCCTGATTAAGGACACAAGTCCAAAAACATAGCCGAGTCCTCACCTTAGAATGCAGAAAGTCTTCATCAGCCAAGTGAACACCAGAAGCACCAAAAATTGCATTTTTATAATTCTTTTTGTTCTTTTAAAGAAAACTGTTTTTATGTAGACAAGATGTGCAAATGCATCTGAAAAAGTTTGTTTATGAAGACTGCCAATGTTGTTATTGGTAGAGCCTTAATGACCTTCTATTGAGTGCAGATATTAGATTAAAAACTGTGTAACTTTATTTCTTACACATTTAGCGACACATAGAGAATATGCATTAAACCTTGGATTCCTTTCGAAAAGATTTTCTAAATCTATGAACTTGAATGTTTAGCAGGATTACTTATAACATTTTTAATCTTTGAACTTAAAAATAATTCAGACAAAGTTTAAGCAAAGTATTTACACCTAAGCAGAAAAGTATTGTAACTGTATGACATATTTATTCTAGTTTGAGGGTTTTTTTACTGATTCTTCCTACAAAACAGTTCTACTTCTTTAACATTTCTTTGAAACGGTGCTCATTTAATGTAAGTAGCAACCTCAACTCCGGTTCTGGGTCTTATGGCTCTGTTCATGGCTCCTCAGATTTTTTGCAGCTTAAATCTGTTTACTACCAACAATAATGTAAATCTGTGCAAAATGAATTACTAATGTACAAAACATGGTGCTTGCTATTTATATAGCTTATTATACACAACATGGAACAAATTCAATTCAATTCAAATCAGTTTATTTATATTGCGCCAATTCACAACACATGTCGCGTCAAGGCACTTCACAAAAGTCAGGTACATGCATTCCAATTAATCCGAATCATTGAACAGTGCAGTCAGATTCAGTTATTTATTCAAATTGGATACAAAGTTTTCTGTCTAAGGAAAGGAAACCCAGCAGATTGCATCCAGTCAGTGACTTGCAGCATTCCCTCCTCCCGGATGAGCATGTAGAGACAGTGGACAGTCACTGGCGTTGACTTTGCAGCAATCCCTCATACTGAGCATGCATGTAGCGACAGTGGAGAGGAAAAACTCCCTTTTAACAGGAAGAAACCTCCAGCACAACCAGGCTCAGTGTGAGCGGCCATCTGCCACGACCGACTGGGGGTTTGAGAGAACAGAGCAGAGACACAAAGAGAACAAAGAAGCACTGATCCAGGAGTACTTTCTATGGGAAGGAAAAGGTAAATGTTAATGGATGTAGCTCCTTTATTGGTTTCATCTAGAAAGAAAGAACAGATAAACTCTGAGCCAGTTTTCAAGGTTAGAGTCTGAAGAGAGCCCACAGAGTTAGTTACAGTAAAAGCTCAGTCAGTAGCTATGTCTAGGAGAGAGAAAGGGTTAAACACTGAAAGACAGGGCCATGTGGATCATCGGTAGAGGGTGAGCATTAAGTTGTTGCCAGCAGAAGCTCGGACGATGCCCCTCTCCAGAAAGTTGTCACCGGTAGACACAGAGTCAGGCCAGGTGCAGCTTCCAGGAAGAGAAAAGAGAGAGAACAAAGTTAAAAGCTGAAATAACAGCAAATAACGCAAAATTGGAGAGTAGGGTGAGAATGTAGCGAAGAGGGTGAAAGTGGTCATTATGTCCTCCAGCAGCCTAAGCCTATAGCAGCATAACTACAGAGATAGCTCAGGATAACCTAAGCCACTCTAACTATAAGCTTTATCAAAAAGGAAAGTTTTAAGCCTAGCCTTAAAAGTAGACAGTTTGTCCATCTAGAGCCCACTGATGGCCATTGTTATACTAAAAACCACAACGATTGGGATACCTCTCTCTGTCAGATTGACCAAAACATCACAACAAAAACATTTTAAAGTACAAAAACTAGTAAGGTGCAGCTTATCAGTGGAGCCTGCATGAAATGAGACTTTAACCTTGCATACTTTACTCTCTGCATTTGTTTCACTGATCTGATTGAAACGCTTCCTAATTTTACTGCGTTTTCCTGTCGTCACTCATTTCCTCACCTTTCCAGCCTGTTGTCTTTGCAGCAGCTGTTCTCTTCGTCCCGTGCACGTCTCCCGGTCCTGTATGTGTAGCTTCCAGCCTTCAGCTTCCTGTTGAGTACAGAAGCAACAACATATAATGTGGTGACCGGGCAGGTGCAGCTTGAACAAGCGAAGCAAGAAGGGAGAGGAAAAGAACAACGGATCCAGCTCCCAAGCAGGAGCCGGGTCGATGATGGATTTCAAACAACCAGCTTGTTTTGGGCCGAGACATCATTAGAGTGCAAATTATTTAATTATCTAGAAAATCTTTTGTGGTAGGATGCTCAGCTGCAGCAGTAAAAATGTGTTGGATGGGTGGTAGAAACATGCCTTCATGCCGACATGAAGTTTTCCAACATTCAAAAAGTCCTGGAGACAATAAGACAGTCTTGACTGAGGCATTGTCGGAAGACAAAATTAGCTCCGTAGCAACAAGCTACCAAAACATCTGCTTTAGTTGATGATCAGTTAATTAAAGGAGACAGATAAGCAACAGCAGCAACTAACTGTTGACTACGATCTTATTTCCTATAAAAGCAGCGAAGGGATTTGGCCTAATTCTGTTAGATGACATGTTCCAACATGAATTGTATTTATCAAATGATTTGACCTGTAAAAACCCAGGTACGTTTTTATAAAATGTGTTCTCCTATTGCCTTTAAAAGACAGCAAGAATAAAGATAAACTGGGTGTCTGGTCAACAGTCATAAAAATAAAGATAGATATGCTGTTTGATGTTCTAAAGACCTGTCATATTTTAATCAGTGGTGGACAACGTGGATCACCTCTTTCTAAAACAGCAGCACATCATCTTCTCTTTCTCTTTTATTGAATCGTTTACCAGAGGTTGTATAGATTAGATATCTGGGATGTGACGTAAGCCACTGGGTTAATGTTGATGAAAGTGCTGCTAATATTTACAGAAAGCTGCTTAACAATAACAACAAGAAAAAGAAATGGAATGAAAGCAGCTTTTTTCCTCTTCAGTTTTTCAGCAAAGTGCCAGCCCTGATGCAAGGAGGCCTGTGTAAACCCTTAAACAAAACCTGATGCATCATTAAATCATTACTAATGGCCTTGGAACATTGAAAACCTTGCTAATTGTTGTTGATCGTCCATGAAAGTTTACTTAAGAAACTTAATAAAATGGAGGTTGTATGTTTTAATTTAAAGATGAGTTAGGACTTGCTCGACATGAAACCTCGATATGAAAGGTTGCATTTTTTTCTTTGCACCTTTATGTGGGTTAGATCTTTGCTGAGAAGGAAGGTTTTATTGCAGGTTTGAGAGACATCTGTCACTGTAGATGTAAAATCCGATCTTCAGCCGTATCATCTGAAATGAAACTGTAGCAGGACCCTCGCTCTGCAGCTCCAAGTCAAATCAGATAACAATGGAGGAAAAGAAAAAGCTGATCATGACATGTCATCTCATCACAGCGTAAACTGTCTGGACACTAATCTTTTCTTATAAAAACGCAGCGAAACAAGCAATATACAGAAACACATGGACTTCAGTACATCAGTGGGTGGGCGGGGTGTCAGCAGGCGTATTTTGCAGCATCCAGACGTTGACATGTTGAAGCCACTTAAATAGATCTCTGAGACAAACTGCAAATGAGAAATTGTTTTACCACTATCTCCAGCTCCAGCTGAAACAATGAAGATAAGTGAGCCTGTAAAACAAGATATTAGTTGTCCAAGAGGAAACCTCTGCTTTGTAAGGAACATATACCTCAACAAACACTTTTTAAGCAGCTGTTTTTAAATATCAAGGTATAAATTGGCCCAATTGCTGCAACTAAATGGTTTTGATTTGGTATTAATTCAGCCTTTCAGGTTTAAAATGAACATGTCCATGTCAGGAAATTGTATTTAATTAAAAGTTAACGTATTCCAGCAATTAATTTCAATAAGTTAAACTCATATTACATTCATTCATTACACACAATTTAAATATTACATTAGACCAATGAAAATGCATTTAATGTTATGACCATGTTCTGGTTTATACAGTCATGGGGAAAACTGCTGACTCTTCAGTGTGCTGCATCCAAGCATATTTATGAATAGTTAAGTGGAAGGAAAAAGTGTGTTAGAAAAACCTATACGAGCAACGTGGATAGCCGCAGCCTTGAGAGGATTGTGGTTATCAAAGATCAATGAAGAAAATAGGTGAAAGGAAAATTTGTGGAATAAAATAGGTGCATAAGCAGCAGGGGTAACTGCAGCCTTGAGTGGATTATGAAGCAAATTCCAGCCTTTTTAACAGGTTGAAGGAGATGAAAAAGCACTTTTGAAAACTCAAGCCCAGCATGAGATGCTCCACAACACCACATCATTTAAAACAATTCCACAGTTCAAGCGCGTGGAGAATATCCTGCTTTATTAAAGAGGCAACCATAACCTCTCCTCTTTCAGCATCATACACTTTCACAAGCGGTAGCTGCAGAGGGGGGATATTTTGTTTTCTGAACAGTTGACACTTGTAAAATGCACACATATTGACAGTGATTACAATCCACAAGGGCTCATTGCCGATGAATATTCAGGAGCACCTGTCTGCAGCTGAATGCATAGTTACAGCATTCAGCTGAAGTCTGCTGGATGGAGAACTGCTATAATCTGTAAAATGAGGAATCACAAGCATTTTAGGTTACAGCTTAGTAAGAGTTGATTAGAATGCAAACTATGTCTGTGCTGTTGTATTTTTTTTCCTCTTGTTGCTCTTTTATTATTATGTTTGTTTCCTGTCTTGCCTTACCTACCATGCAAACGTTTGGTTGTAGGAGGAAAACTGAAGCACCTGGGGGAAGCTGGTGCAAGCAGCCACTACACATAATGGCCTGAGCAAAGACATGATCTGTTAGTCCTAACGACCACTGTCTTATTCTGAAACTAACTTAAAGAAAATAATGGAACATTGTTCATTTTAAAATCAACAACGTTTACTGTAGTAAAAATAAACATCACTCCCTCTGTCCATGTCAGATCAATCTTGTGCAGGCATCAGTGGTCCATATCAGCTTGATTTTGGAGGGTAGGAGAAAACTGGGAGTACCTGGAGAAAACCCAGGCATAAACAGGGAGAACAAACTTCACACTGAAAGGTAATAGGCTAAGAGCCAATCAGATGGACACCATGTTTTAGCCAATTTTAGCCAATTATTGCCTTTAAAAGCGACCTTATTAGCATATATTTAACAGGTACACTTTTGCAAAAGACCGTTGTTGAAGTGTTGCTGTTTTATGTGTAACATCCGTGTTACATAAAGTTAGGCTGGATGACGCTACCTGCTGTATTAATCTGACTCATCACCTCCGACTCGTCATTCTATTCAAGGATGGGGTAAAAGTTTAGATTTTGCACCAGGCGCTTATTTATACAACGGCATCCAAGATGGTATGTTCCTGTGCTTGTTGAGAAATTATCCAGGAAGATCACCCAATGAGACAGATTGTTGCAGCCAGCAGCCTCAAACTGATTTCCCATAGTAACACAAATGCTGTTTGGGTGATAATGTCACATTTTAGTCTTTTACTAGAGGTGGGCCAAACATATCCTTCCCTATGAGATGCATGACAAATGTGCCATGACTGCACTTGGTGAAAGTTTACAGCATGCAGCAATACATTCTTTAACTATGGCCATATTCATTAGATTAGAATATTGTTGGTTAAGTTCATTTATTCCAGTAACTTCATCACTAAGTGAAACATTACATTAATTCCACTCAGACTCAAGCCTTTACTTCTGTTAATTGTCATGATTTTCTGCTTCCAGCCAATGAAAACACGACATTAAAGATTAGAATATTGCATTAGACCAATAAAATCATTCATCTACCTATTCACACACTGACAGTGGTACGCTACATTGTAGCTGTAACAAACATCATATATTGTAATTAATTTAATAATACTGTATATAAAGTGCTGTGAAAAGTATTTCCCCCTTACAGATTTTTTTAGCTTCGGCTTCTTTCTCTCATGTTTTACATCAAAATAAAATAAAATAAAATAACCTAAATAAATACTACATGCAGTTCTCAAAAAGTAAGAAGTATCAAAAGCAACTTGTAGAATAAAGAAACCACCAAAACAGAACCGATCTGGCAACATGAAGTAGGCTAAAACATCTCAAAAAGCATCATGCCCCAATCTAAATAAATTCTGACATCTCTTAGGTTTGAAAAGCAATTTCTAAGGTTATAGGACTCCAGTGAACCAAGATGAGAACCATTTTCCACAAATGGAGAAGATGTGGAACTGTGGGGAACCTTCCAAGGCATGACTGGGCTACCAGAATTACTACAAAAGCACATCAAGTACCCATCAAGGAGAAGACCTAAGAACAACATCTAAAGCTCTGTGGAAAGAAAACTATGACATCATGCAGCAAACAATGAACAGGTTGTTATGAGCCGCTAATAATGCAATGTTTTACCTTTCATGCGGTGTTTTCATGCCACCTTGTCTCCCACTGCTTCATGCTCTAATCAACCTCATTCAGTCCGCCTGGGCCATGCCTGATTGTGATCCTGCTTCACCTGTGCCCTGCACTACTTAAACGCCTCTCAGCCTCTGCCTCCTTGCCAGATGATTGACCTCCCTGTGCCAGTAGACATCCAGCATTCCTTTCCTTGCTCTCTTCTGTTTCTTGTGATTGACCCTCCTTATGCCCATGGATTTAATCCTCCTTGCCTTGTCCATGACGAATCTGTACTGTGTTTCTGATGTCTGGACATGGACCCTCACTCTGCCTTAAGCCTGGTCCCTCTGCTATGTATTGCTACATCTGCCTTTCTGTGAATCACCATCACCTGATTACTGACCATGTTTTTGGATACTGGATGAAGGACTAGTTTGGAAGGATTGTGTGCGTCTGTGTCACCTTCAGCGTCAAGTGTAAACCTGAAAAAGTTTCAATAAACTTATCTAATTTTGTTTTTCACTCCTGGGTTGTGGCTGAATTTCCGGGTCCTCCGTGCAAGTTATTACAAACAGGCCATAGTCCACAAACTTCCCTGGTCAATAAATCAAGCGATAAATCAACTATTTTACAGGAGAATATGCAGATCTCTATCAGAGCTGAATGATGGTTGATGGTAGCATAAAGAAATAAAGCAGACACATTTAGAAGCTGATGTTAACTCCTCCTACTGGCATATTCTGGCAAAGAAACATTACAGACAACCAATGTGTACAGTTCGTAATGCTACCATGGAGAACAATATGGAGGTGGGAGCAATGATTTCCACTTACTGCCTTATTTTCAGCCCTGACCGCATGAGATAAAAGCCATGACTCCGAGTCCAGCCTCCAGATTTAGATCGCAAGTCTAAGTCATATCTGCAGTCTTTGTTTTAGTCACTTGTTTTTGCAGAGTTCGAGTCACAGACTCAAGTCTACATTTCAGACAATAATTGACAATAAAGTAACAGAAAAATGTAAATGATTCCTTTAAGGAAATGCTTGAATGGTTGGAAATGAAATAAAAAATGTTGACCTATGTTAATCTTTTTCCTGGGTTTAATGTGCATTTCTGTATTTCATTAATTAATTCTAAATTGAATTTAGTTGTTTGACATCATCGGCATGTTATGGTGAACAACTGTATCAGGATGTAATGTTGTGAAATATATATATATTTTTAAAAAGATACAAGACAATTTACCCAGTTAAAACCACTTTTATTTACACTGTAAGAAAGCTTTTTTATTCTCACTGACTTCAAATTGGGCTAAACTTTTTCTATTTTAGGTGCGTTAGGATTAACAACATTATTTCTGTTAATGAAACGCCAGAATAATAGATTTTTTACAGTTTCCATAATTTTTTTAGCATTTTGTAGAAATGCCCTTCACACCGCATGCCTTTTAGAAACTCCTCACAATAGTTTTCTGGAATTTTGGCCCATTCCTTCTGACAGAACTGGAGTAACTGAGTCTGGTTGGGCTGGGACTGAGATCAGAGCTATGTGATGATCACTCCAAAACATGGACTTTGTCTTTAAGCCTCTTTGTAACTAATCTGGTTTAATGCTGAGGATCATTGTCCATTTGCAAGACATTATCTTTTCCCCTCATTATGCCATCCATTCTGTGAAGTGCACCAGTCCTTCCTGCAGCAAAACAACCATACATCATTCTGCTGCCACCCCTGTATGTCACAGTTGTGATGGTGCTTCCAGCAAGCATCCACATTTTTTCCTCCAGATGTAACAGTGGGTTTATGGCCAAACACAGCTTTAGTTTCATCAGACCAGAAGAAGTCTCCAAAAATTAAGGTCTTCCTCCCTAAGAAGATTTGCAAATTGCCACTGGCTTTATTGCTTTTGGACTAATGGCTTCTTCCTCCCTGAGGGGCTTTTTAGTCCATGTTGGAGCACTTTAATGACTCTTATCTGGTTCAGCCAACAGCTTAACAAGGCCTTTAGCTTTTGTTTTGGGGGTAATTCAAACATTTCACATCAAAACTTGTTAATATCTGGGACGTAGAACCCATCTGATTCCTGAGCGATATGATGGCTGGACGTTCCCATGCTGTTTATATTTGCATATTATTGTTTAAACAGATAAACCTTCAGCCATTTGGAAATTGGAACCAAAATGAACCAGACATGTGGAGTTCCACTGTTGTCCTCCTGTAATCTTTTCTTTTCTTTTGATTTTTTTCCTGATATCACACGAGGAAGCAGCGTGTTCGAGGTTCTGCCTTAAAATACATTAACAGGTTTTCCTCCATTTAACTCTCATGTTGTGAATTAACCTTTCAGAAGCTTACAAAGCCATGAAACTACCATTAGGGCTTTCCCAAATTGCTAAAAGGTAAATTAGTCTTAGTATTGAAAACCTTCTGAATATAGCAAAACAAAATATTTATGTACTGCTAAATGACCAAAAACGGGTGAGGTATAGTCTGATTTAAAGAGAAACTGAGGAAAAATGGTGACGTCTCTTTTTATCATGTATATTTAAACGTGTTTTTAACTGTATGGTTCTAGGTATAAAACTGACAGCATGATGTGAAGACACACCCAACTAAAGGAGCTGCTGGATCTGTTTTGTTGTGCGAAACTGAGGAATCCTCAAGGTGATTCACATGGAGATCTCCTCCACTGAATGCAGTTGGCCACTTTAATATTCCCATCCAGTTGGTGACAGCACAGTTTGTCCAAATGTTCTGCACCTCCAGGGGACCTCACAGTCCTCCAGTAGCAGCTCTGGTGCCAACAGCAATTTCAACCTCATGTGTGATGAATTCATTTATAGCACAAATATTAGACAAGCAGAAATGTCTAATGCATTTATTTTTTTCAGACAAAAGTAAATGATTTTTTTAAAAGAAATGAACAATCTTGAAATGAGTCTATTTCTTACCAAGAGCTTTCTTTCACAGTGACTGTATTACTGTAATAAAGCTCACCTACACATGCGGCGTTTGCTTAATTGAGGCTGCTTCATTCATTTTTCACAACAATTTTGTTTGCCCACACAACTGACAAATCAATGAGGTAAATATTTCATTTTCTTAGGCTGGAGTTTTGCTGAATACCCTGCTGAGAGCTGCTGGTAATGAAACAGAGCTACACTGTGTGAGGTTAGAAAATCAGGCCGGGACTCCTGAAGGTTCGACCTACAACAGCTGCTTCCACATGTCAAGAGCAGATTGTGGATTCCTCTGCAACATCCCTGTTTACATGCAATATTAAGCAGGATGAGGGTCAACAAGGGATAAGGTGTCAAACTTTTGACTAGTACTCTACATTCTCTTGACATGAAGGCCATGACACCATGAGGATGGAGGATGATGCTCCGTACTTCTTTTCTGCAGTGTTGATATTGATGCCATATTAATATTTAACACAGATACTGGCAGAAAACAACTGGTAGTTGTTGCCATTATTCAGCAGGGTTGAATTTTCTCATGTCTGAATTCAATCTTCTACTAAGAAGACTGATGCACTGCTCTTTCAATTTTCTGTTTAGATCCTTCTCAAAAAGCAGTTTTACGCTTGGTTTTCATCTGTGCAGCAGCTGTACTTGTGTGTTCGCAATATTACCTTGTGTAGGAAATATGTTTTCACTGGTAGCTGTGGAGGCCCCAAACAGGTGAGCGGGTGGAGCCTCATCAAAGTTCCCTTACTGATCCTACTTGATGTAAGCATTGAGGGGAATCAGTAGCCCATCTCAGATCATCCCTTTGGCCCATAATCTACATGAACTGAAAAGTCCCAAAACCACTGTGAGCTGTAAGAGATAGTAAGGGAATGGGTGTGACGTATAGATCTGAGTTGCAGAAGCAGCCCGAATGATTTATCTGAGAAATATGATCTGAAAAATACCTTCCTCAACAAAATCTTATGCAGATAATATGGTGTGTTGATGGTTTTTAACACACAGCATGGATTTGAAAAGCCTGCATGACAACTGCAACATAAACTCAACCCTTGCAAATCCTCAAAGAATGCATCGGTCAGGTATGAGTACTGCGAGTTGTAAGCCACGCCACTTTGGTTCCATAATCTCAACAGGATGCTGTGAAAGCACACAGGGGCCTTGATCTTGATGGATTGACTTGTATTTTTCGTAATGAGAGAGAGCTATGATCTGAAAGCTGGGTGGTCAAACGTAGATCATGTAACTTATCAACACAGTCAACAGTTCTTCAATGAATTCTTCATTTTAATCCATATCCTATAATCTTATATTTTCTTTAAAAGCATAATTTGCAACATCAACTTCATACCAGCTCTTAAAATGGAAACAAGTACATGTGAGTTGAAGAGCAGTCCTAAACTCACTACATGACATGAAGTAGTTGGCTTGTGCAAACCAGTCAGTGCTTTTTTAACTTTAAGATTGATGTTATAGACGTTGTTTTTAATGTTGATTTATTTTAGGTTTTTAAATAAGTTTAGAAACAGGATTAAAAAAATACTTCTGATAATTTAATCATGTTTTAAATCCTTGAGGGGGCAGTGAAATGAATTTAAGGGTCAGTGCCCTTACCGCCACCCTGTGGCACAGTTTTTATATCTTTATCGTTTTTCTGGGCTTCAGCGCTATTTTACAGCAAATTTTACTTGTGACATTCAGTATTTTTCTTAAAGTCTCACAAGGTTGAAAGGCCTATCCTAGCAACAGTTATGAAATTGACAACCGGTCATTTACAGTCGAACCAATGCTCAGGTTCTCAGTTTGGATTAATGAGAAATATTCCAGACTGAGTCCATCAACGGCTTATCCTGGAGGTGGTCTTCTACACACAGATGCTTACTGACTCTTAAAACTATGAAACAAAGTGAGCTCTGTATAAATGTATTAATACCTCTTCTTTTCACACCAAAGATATTGTGGATTTCTGATTTTCCAGCTGGCTCAAGATGAAATGGTCTGATTCTGGTCACCAGCTGATTTTCTGGTGAATCTCTAAGAAGAAGCTTCCTTTATAATTTTAGTGAAGAAACCCAATAAATGATCAAATGATTAAATATTGGCAAAACTATCTAAATGGACTAAAGGATGGATTTCATTGCTGTCTGTAATAGAGATGCTTCACCACCAGGCCTGAACCTTTGCTATGAACTAGTAAACAATATCACTACCTTACAAATATAAAAATGTGGAGGTTAAATGAGTGCAGATCAAAGCCTGCTTGTAGCAATATCATGCAGCTGGCCTTTGCAGCAGCAAAAAAGACTTTGTGTGCACATTTAAGGTAGCAATAAAAAGATACCAACAGATTGTGAAAACATAGGAAAGCAAAAAGTCAGCCAGCATTTTTTTATTCTTGGCACTAATCTGTCAAAGTTTTGATGACACATCTCTAGCTGTGAATCTTCTCTGCCTTTGGTGCAGCTGAGTCACCTGAGACCAAATCAGGAACAAGCGAGACTAAAAAAAATGCACCTCAGTGGTGAACGCCGGGGTGTAAGCCAACAGTCTCCTCACACTCTGAAATATCAAGTTACCTTTCAAACAGGCAGAAAACAGGCTGACTTCTCCAGCCGCTGCAGGCCTGAGAGACGCTGAGGTCTGCTATTATTGTGCCTAATTTTGTTTTAGTTGACTCATGTACAGTGATATAAGCTTGTAAATATAGATCCGTATTTTGGACGGCTGCCTGACAAAGCCAGCTGGTTCGGTTTAAAGTGTAATGCTTTCTCTGGCGCACACAGGCTCAGATTGGTGGGTGGGTGGTAGTGAAGCTGTTACAGGATACGGAGTTGATATTATTTGTACAATTTGAGTCATATTATACTAATAACATTCGACAAACAAGACACCAAACACTGATATGCGCTTTAATCAAAAAGCACTACACAATCATTTGCATCCAATATTAAATTTGTCAAAGCAGCGCTTACAGAATTTGATCACAGTTTGGGAATTTGCGCTTTGCAGCTGAATGCATCTGACTCCAAATAAGTGGCTCTCACACATCAGCAAGAAGTCTGATCAGTGGGAGATGTTTCTGCACTTTAGCTGTTAAGCGCTATCATCTTTCAAAACACAGGATTTCGTTTGAAGTGAATGCGGCTATAGATAGGAACTGTAAAGCTGCCTTTCTGTAACTATGGAAACAATAATGGGGTCACTGTGCTATTTTAGCTGAGTTTACTTGGAGATCATTACTGACATAACCACAGTTTCAGCAGAAGTTTGTGAAAGTTCAGTACGACAGGGTCTCACTGGAAAGAAAGAGAAACTGTGACACGTCAAGTCACATTAAGCCTTGAAGCTGCCGGCTATAACCCAGAGTGATGTCGCACGGAGCTCATTAGCTACTGCAAACAGTTAAACACTCCTATCATCCATGTTAAACCCAACAGAAAAGCCAAAGCCTTTTTTAATTCACATTATGATTCATTTAGCTTTTCATCCATGGAGTCCTTTTCTAAACTCTGTCCTCAGTGGAATATTATGTTTGGAAAAAAGACGATCTCTTAGGAGTGGGCAGGTTGGGGTTAAATTATCCGAAGTGCAATGATCGGTTTGTTACTCTAGTTAATTGAACCTCTCTACAGCAGCATTCTTCCACGTCTGTAATCTTCCTAAAATTGTGAACATCTTGTTTCATAGAGTACTGAAAAATCTGTATTTGTCTTATTCAGACTGGACAATTATATTCCTGTTCTTACTGTTTGTTCCAAGACATACTAGATAAAGGTACAATTGATCATAAACTCTGGAGGCATAGTTCTTAAGTCCCACAAAGAGATATCGCAACTCTCCCATACAAGCCCCTCCATTGTTTTTAAAAGTCCTTTTAAATGAGCCTCTCTGACTCAGAAAAAGCTTTTTGAGTGATGCTCAACATCTACTTTATTAGGTAACACAAATTGCAAATCAGCCAATCATCTTGTCATCTGGAAGTGATGAAGAAAACTTGTGGTAGTTCAAAGTGAGCGCCACAATGGGGGAGAAGGAGGATTTAAGTGAATTTAAATATTGCATGGTTGTAGGTCCCAGATGGGTATTTCAGAACCTGCTTCTCTGCTGGGATTTTCACACACAACCATCTCTCGGGTATAGAGAGAAGGGTCCTAAATAGAAAAAATACCCAGTAAGCAGCAGCTGTGGGGATGATACATGATAGGTGAACAGATAAGTGTCTTGCTGCATAACCAAGCATTTCGTTCAGGCTTAAAGTCAGGAATTGATGGTCAAATATTCTCTTCACGATCTTCTGCTAGAGAGCAGAATTCATGGTTCCATCAAGCGTGACAGGTCGTCCTAAGGCAGCAGAGCAGCCCCAGAGAATCATATTACCACCACCGTGTTTGAGTGTTATGACGTTTTGAAATGTCACACCAGATTTTACGGGATATGCATCTTCCAGAAAGTTCGGTTCTTGTCTCGTCAATCAGCAGAACATTTTCCCAAAAGCCACGGGGATCTTCAGGACAATTTTGGTAATTGTGTGTCTGTCCAGTCTCATTTAGAGATGTCTGGTCAGGACTGTTTTAACCCAAATACTGATCCACTTGATTTAAGAATAGGCATCGGCTGATACCAAGTCTCATCGGACGCTTCATTAGAATTAATTAAATCAGTGACAGGTCCTGTGCTTGGTAACTGAGGAGTTTAGCAGTGCAGGAAAATAATACCCCATGTTTTATTGTTATTAAACTTACTCACCAGTGTTGTTCATCTGCACCAACTGGTGGTCCATTTGGTGCAGAATGTAGTCCCAGACTGTCGACCCGTTTCCCCCGGCAGGCCCCATGCTGGACCCCCTGGAGTCTGCTTACATCCGCCGTCTCTCCTTTTTTTAAAAGCTTCAGGTCCTCATATCTTCCAGGTCTGGAATAGGATCCAGAGGTTACAGGTGATCTTTGTTAACTTTCAACTTTTAATTAGTTCAGCATTCCAGTCCATTTAAATAAAACCTTATTTTTATGCCGGTCTTATTGCCAACTGTGTTTCCTTTGAAAGTTTGCTTTTCTTTGCAACTGAAACTCAAAAATACTCTTTCATACTATATGAAAATAACACATAAACGTGAGGTAAGCTTCTTTTACTGGGACACATTTTGATTGAATTTCTCACATTTCTTTCACACTGTAAGGTCAGTGACATTTTAAATAGTAAAATATTTTATCCATCAGTTAAAGCATGTCCTCCTTAGCTGAAAGTCACAGAGTGAGCTTAGAAAGTTAACCCTCGATGTAAAAGTTCTCTAAAATAATTTCCCAAGCTTCATACGCTGCTGTAATATAGAGGAAAAAAGCAGACAGTCTGGTTTTGAGACAAACAAAAGGATGAAAGGTTAATTGCTGTGCCAGTGCAACTTCAACAGGAAAAAGACAAAGAATACCTAAGACTAAATAAAGGTGCATTTCCACAGTGACTGTAATGTTCTTGTTCAGTTTACTGTGAAAGACAGAACCTCAGAAATGAAAGACCATCTCCTTTCTGAGAACATCCTGTCACTGAAAAAAGTCTCATATTTACCTGAAAATGACTTCTTATGGAAATGTAAAATATGGCAGGTGTGTCTGAGAAGAGACGCACGCATGCACGGGGAGACCATGCCAATGATTTGGCGTGCACTATAGAGGAGACAGTGTGGTTAAATGGCTGTGTCAACTGCCTGCTGACTGTGACCCAACCAGTTGACACGGGACACTCGGGTTTTCAGGTCCCACAAGGTTTCTACAAAGTTGTTCTGCTCCTGACAAACAATAAAACATTTGATTTCTGTACATTTTAAGCTTTTTAAAGTTGGTTTAAGATGGTAGATTTACTGTCATGCCTTTGATTTAATTGGAAATGTTTTCTGCTGCGATCCCAGAATAAACGTAGCTGCTTCTATAATTTTAGCTTCTAACTATATTCTTTATTTTTAGCAGCTACACCACACTTACTAAAGTATGATGCTAAATGGAGGCTATAATCTTTCTTTTAATGTGGAAAAATAAATCAATAATTTTAAAAGACTAAACGTGATCAAAACTGTGTTCCGAAACTTTAATAACTAAATTATTTGAAATTTTTTATTAAATCAAGGTTTTTGTATTTTTAATTGACATTTTTATATATTGGCGCTATTTTCTTTGAGATTTAGATTTTAAATTGAGATCAAATTTCACTTGGGGTTTAGAATTTTATTTATCTGTTTATTCAGTTTAAATTCATTTCTTTTTTCAATAAAATTTTTGGACTAGGTTTAGCATCATAAAAATATTGTCCCATGACTGCATAGGACAATTCAGAACCATCTATTTTTCTACGTTTGCACCTTTAATATTTAATAGTTATTTATTATTTGCAAGGTTTTACAAAATGAGGCAAAGAATGAGGTTAAATCACAAATAATATGTTATATTATCTGTAAAAAACTATTAAAACTGAATAGTAAAAGTTTAATTAGGAAGCTAAGCTGGAGGAAGCTGGAGTACCCACAGAGAACGCACGCATGCACGGGGAGACCATGCTAAATATTTTTGCAGGAAGAGCCCAGGGCCTTCTTGCTGCACAGCAACAGTGTTAATCACTGATATGCATACAACCTTCATTAAATTGAGGGGAAATGGCAAAATGGCTTAACGAAAGCTGTGCGTTTGTGTATTTTAAAAGAAAGCTGAAAACAAAAAATTTCAGTTGTTTAAAATAAAAATAGTTAAATCTTATAATCTTATAAATCAGGTCTTGTGTCATTAATTTAAAACAGTTTGTCAGTGTCATATTATTTTTCCTTTATGTGTTTGTAAGGTCAGGATGCAAACTTTGTTGCTGATCATGCTGCAGTGTGAAACCCTAAAGGAAGTATTTTTAAGGTAACTAGATGAACCATCTGTTTAGCGCAATGGAACCGACCATTTAACACCGCATTATGTAGACGTGTCATGTAATGTGTTAGGTTTACCAGTTGGCACCATGGAAACGATGCTACAGTATCGAAAGACATTGTTAACATTGTTAAATTCAGACTGATGTGCACAATCCTTCTCCACTAAAATGTCCCACGTGGGTATGAATGGTTTTAAATGTAAGCAGTTCTCACACATTTTTGGTCTACATACATTAATTTGTTGCTACTTTTTAGATGATTTATCTTATTGTTAGTGGGAAAAAAACTAATTTGAACAAAGAAAAAAAATCTAAATCTAGTAAGTGATGCTTCTATTAGTGGTTAAAGTAAAACAACATTTCCTTTTAACTATATCTGTCTGTACAGTTTCTTTTTTTGGCATGAGTGCTGTGAAGTCATTTGTCTTTTCCATGTACAAATAAAGTGATAATCTTATCTTTCAGTGATTGGATCGCTGACCTTTGGTGGCGTCCTCATCCTTTTGTGGTGTCAGACCAATTACCTTGATACAAAGTGTCAGGAAATCAGGCTCATCTCGATGTTCCTCTGGAAGGCTAGCTTGATCTGCTGCCGTCTTATTTCTAAAGAATCCAGAAGTAACTCAAAGAAATACCCAGACGTAGGCCTCGCAACATTTTGAAGAAACGTATTCAAAGCATCTGTTGTAAAACCCAGCTGTGGCTGCCTGTGCAGAACAATAAGAAATTTGGAGCACAGATAATTGTCCACAGAGCCCAGTTGGACCCGTTGGCATTCGACCAACTATTTATTGGTGTTCTCCATTACAAATTAGCTCAATTATGTTGATATGTTTCTGCAACTTGACTTGAGTCCATTGATGGTAAATTCAGTTGATTGGATATGATTTGGAACAGAACACAGGTCTCTATAAAAGGTCTAAAAGTAAAAAAATACCAGAACAGAAACCAATAGGTGAGGTAAAACGACTTGTTTGAAAACCTCCATGAATGGACTGAGTCAATCTCACAGTCTTGGTTGGAGAGAAGACCCAGAACCCAAAGGAAACTAATGCAGTGTTCCCCTGTGAAGATAGAAGAACCATCCATAAGATCAACATTGCTTATGAAATACCCTGATTGTTTATTGTATCAGGATATTTGTGTTTAATTTATAACATAGCTTCCATTTTCTTGATATAGAAGTGTATTCAGGTATTTGTAATTTCACTGTGTGATAAATTCATATTTTGTTCAAAGATTAAATATGTTAAAATATGCATTTTGCATAAGGTTAAAAATTTTTTAGAAATGTAGAGGAATTCTGTATGCAAAAGAAAGAAAGAAAAAATCCCACACATAGTTAGGTTTTTACGCTGGTGTCAGCCACGTATGGACAGGACGTAGGGCGCACGCAGTGCAGAGCCACAGAGACCACTCAAGGAGCACGAAGCAGTGAGCTTCAATAGCGATGCTTGTAAAGGACGCATGCTTGAATTAAGAACATAAGAGCGCTTGGAGCTTAACTTTACTCAGCCTGGTTAATTTCCCCTTACTCCAGAGAACCGCGGAGGACTCGTGGACGACCGAGGTGACCCAGACGAGGGGAGAGACGGTGTTGTCGCCGGAGATCTGCATATACCTGAGTTGAGGACGAACCCGGGTAGTGGATTGTCCGTGTTTTCTTTTTCTCCCTGCTTAATCGCTGGACCGTGACGGTTTTGTTCCCAGGAAACTGGTAGGGTGGACTCAACCTTTCTTTTGAATGAATAAGAGCTCCAACGCGCGCCAACGTAGTTTGCAAGCTTGCTTCCCAAATTGAGTGCACTCAGGGTAAAACTTTCTTTCCCTTTTTTTTTTTTTTTTGTTATTGTTTTGCTCTTTTTGGGGATAAAAAAATTTATTTTATACTTGTGAAATTTCAATACAAGAGACCCCTCAGAAACATGTTTATTGTGTGTCCTTTTTCATTTCTTCAGCAACAGTTAACACTGTAAAATTATTTGCCAGATAATTATTATTAATGTCTCTGGGAAGCCTAATTTCTACCATTTTGCAAACGAGAATCATACATTACCTTAGACATAGTTTTATACATTGGAATGTCTCTTTTACCATAGCAGTGGTTGGAAAAAAAGGGGTCTTATGCTAAATAGTTTTCACCTCATTACAACAAGCCGGGTGGTAAAAGGGTTACATTTTGGGGGGCTCGTCCGGGATTTTCTTTGTTGTTACTCACAAATGTGATTGTACAGTGTTCCCAGTATTGAGTTGTTGAATAATCTGATCTTACTGTGATTTCTGTGCTTTGATCTGACTAAATGGAGGTGGTACAGATTAAAGCATGGTGTGATAAACATCACATAGACACTGCCCATGCAATAGTTTTAAGTGGTGTTCATGATGTGCCAGATGATGTAATACTTGAAGTCCTTGGCTCAGTTAAAGCTTTGGGGAAGACTAAGATAGCTGACAAACGTTCTGAGTTGACCTCTAAAACTGACTTTGTGTTGGTTCAGACCTCATCTGACGTGACCACCCAGACCTTACCTGACCAAGTCGTGTCCCTGGTCAGTTTGGTCAATTCGGCCTATTCACATATTACCAGCAATGTCTGAAGAAAATGATGATTTTCAAACAGAGTTGCTGTCATTTCTGCAGCACGAGGGCATAAGTATCGCTGATGTTAAAGGACTGTTAGACTCTCCACATCTTGATGTTAATACTGCTCTCATTAATGCTATCAGCTCTCTTGTGGACAAATGCAGTGCTACATCCACAGATGCTCAAAGCTACCGGAAGTTACGGATTTTTCACTGGGATGCTCCCGACACCTAGTGGTGAAGAGGATTATGATGCCTGGGCAGAGCAAACCACACACATGTTGGAAGAGTGGCAATGTAGTGATGCAATAAAGAAACAAATAATTGTGGAGAGTTTAAAAGGTCCAGCTGCAGATATGATAAGATTCCTAAGGGCACAAAGTCCAAATGCAATTGCCAACGATTATATGCAAGCACTAGAAAAAGCTTTTGGAACGACTGAAAGTTCATCTGATCTCCTCGTCAAGTTCGTGCAAACATTTCAAAGAGAAGGAGAAAAGCTATCACTGTATCTACTCAGGCTTGACCGAATGTTGCACTGCATTTTCAGAAAAGGAGGTGTGCAGCTGGTTGACATGAGCTGTCTTCGCATCGAACAGATTGTACGAGGTGCGCTTCCACAGGACATAATTGCGATGCGTATACGCATGACCCACAAGCTAAGACCTCCACCTTCCTTTGATGAGCTTTTAAAAGAAGTCAGAGAGGAAGAGGACATGTTGCAAGGTAGGAATGATGTCAGAAGTGCAGTAATGTCAAAAACTGTTGTTTCAGTCCCTAAGTCTGCACCTGAACCAAAAACTGATCCCGAAGTGGAACGATTCAAAAGTGAACTAAGTGCGATAAAAACCGAAATGAACAATCTCAGAGTTGCAACCGTTACAGCGGCAGCTCAGCCAGAAAAAGAAGGTTTCAGACCTGAACAACCAATCAAATGCAAACTGAAAAGAAATGCACCTGCGCTGAGACAAAATATAAACTCCGTCCAACCTGGAATATTTTGTTATCGGTGTGGTGAGGATGGACACTATATGAGAGAATGTGACAGGTTTGAAAACCTTCAAAGGGTCAACAAGCGCCTTATCAAACTCACAAAGAAATTGGGAAACTACCACGGGGCCCAGTAGTGGAACGACCTGGCGCTCCAGGGGTAAAGACACGTTCCAAGAGTATCAAGACAGAGAAACAAGTGAAAGACACTATCCCTAAAGGCTTAGTTGGCCCAAGTTCAACTGTACCTGTACAGGTTGAAGGCATCTACACTAATGCTATTCTTGACATCGGTTCTCAGCTTACTCTGCTCTGTCGTTCCTTCTATGATAGGTACTTGACACATTTACGATTGACATCCATCAATGCACTACAGATCTGGGGTCTCAGTCCTGCTAATTACCCATATGATGGCTATTTGTCACTCAAGCTACAGTTCAGAGAAGCAGATGTAGGCGTGTCTGAGACCACTGATGCATTTGTGATGCCCCGATCCCATTGTAAAAGATAATGGAGCTATACTAGTTGGCACAAACACCCCAACAGTAAACAGACTTCTCAAAAGTTATAAAGATAAAGAAGAGGACTTTACAACAGAGAAACACATTCACCCTGCTTTCAAAAAGGCTATGGAGGAAATTACAAAGTTTCCACCTGAAACTGAAAACAGCCAAAGAGGATCTGTATGGTTTGTACAACCAAAGCCAATAATTATACGCCCAGGTGGTGCAGCCAGAGTAAAAGGTGTGACAAAATTTTGAGGTTTCCTAAGTAATCAAGCCATATTGGTGGACTCACCTGAAGATCTTACAGAGGAACCAAGGTTCCCAAATCAGATGGTTGTGAACTACAGCCAGTTGCTGTTGTAAATTCCAAAAGTCACTGTTCTGGTGAGTAACAGCTCATCCAAAGAAAGAACACTGACCAAAGGCATGCCAATTGCTCACCTGTTTCCAGTTGACGTATTACCGACACCTATAGTTAATGAAGAGGAAGATCTTAAATCCTCGAAGAAAGTCACTCAAGCATCTTTTGACTTAGGAACTTCACCTGCTCCTGAGGAATGGAAACAGAGATTGGTGAACAAAATGTTGGAACGTCGTGACGTCTTTTCGACTCATGAGTTTGATGTTGGTTGTAGTAAAAGTACACAACACACAATCAAAACTAGTGAAGATAACCATTTAGGGAAAGATCCCGTCTCTTGCCACCTGCTGATCTTGAAGCGCTCAGACAACATTTGTCAGATCTAAAAGGAGCTGGCATAATCACTGAGTCAAGTAGTCCATACGCATCCCCTATAGTGGTTGTACGAAAGAAGAACGGCAAGATACGTATGTGAGTGGACTTTCGTACATTAAATAGGCATACTCTCCCTGATCAATACACAGTGCCTCTGATTGCAGATGCATTGGCTTGTCTCAATGGAAGCAAATGGTTCAGCGTCTTAGATCTCAGAAGCGGCTATTATCAGGTGCCCATGAGTGAAACAGACAAAGAAAAAACTGCTTTCATTTGTCCGCTTGGGTTTTACCAATTTGAAAGGATGACACAAGGAGTACCAGGAGCTCCAGCAACATTTCAGCGACTCATGGAAAGAAATGTTGGAGACATGAATTTGCTGGAAGTGTTAGTATATTTAGATGACCTTATTGTGTTTGGTTCAACACTTGAGGAACACGAGAAATGACTTTTAAAAGTACTCGATCGTCTACACGATGAAGGACTCAAACTGTCTTTGGATAAATGTCAGTTTTGTCAACCCTCTGTGTCCTATGTTGGTCACATTGTATCCCAAGAAGGCGTATCTACGGATCCTGAGAAAACGGAAGCAGTCACTACATGGCCAAGACCATCCACTGTTACTGCTTTACAATCATTACTCGGGTTCTGTGGATATTACAGACGCTCTGTAAAGGACTATTCGAAGATTGCTTACCCGCTAAATCAACTTCTGTCTGGATACCCACCCCACGCAACGAGATCTCATAAAAAGCAGAATCAAACTTGTCTCAATCCTTCAGAGCCATTTGGTTGCCGGTGGGACGGCAAGTGTGAAGCTGCTTTTGAGGAATTAAAACGAAGGCTCACAAACGCTCCAGTTTTAGCCTTTGCGAGTCCACAGTTACCTTATGTGCTCCACATTGATGCAAGTCGAGAAGGACTCGGAGGAGTTCTTTATCAAGACCAAGGTGAGGGACTAAGACCAGTCGCATTCATCAGTCGTTGTCTAACTCCATTCGAACGTCATTACTGTGCTCATAAATTGGAGGATCTTGCGCTAAAATGGGCGGTAGTTGACAAGCTTCATGATTACCTGTATGGCGCAAAGTTTGAAGTCCGAACAGACAATAACCCATTGACCTATGTGCTGACATCTGCGAAGTTAGACGCAACAGGCCACCGCCGGCTTGCGGCTCTGTCGACATATTTCAGTCTAAAGTACAGATTGGGAGTTCAAAATATTGACGCTGACGCTTTGTCACAGCGCCCGCATCCTCCAACTTCTGAAAAGGAGTGGACAGATGTTTCTGCCGATGGCGTTAGAGCTATGTGTCAGGCTTCAAATGTAACCAAGAAAAACAACTGTCCTGAAAGAGCAGTTGATCATTTACGTTTCTCCGTACATGTCATACCCAAAGCATACTGTAATTTATCTACCCTCAGTCTTCAGGGAATGCCCATTTTGAGTCCCTCAGAGATCTCGAAAGCTCAACAAGAAGATACTAACATGATTGAAATATGGAAAGCATTAAAAGAAGGAAATGCAAACCAAGTAAAAACGAAGAATCCAAACACTTCGCTACTTCTTAGAGAGTGGGATCGTCTAAAGTTGAAACAAGATGTTATGTATCGGGTCACTTCACTGCCTGGTCGAAGTAAACGATCACAACTCGTTTTGCCGGAAAGGTTCAGAAAAATAGTCATGAAATCACTTCATGATGATTCTGGTCATTTGGGCGTTGATAAAACTTATGGACTCACAAGAGCGCGTTTTTACTGGCCAAAAATGAAATCTGATGTTGAAGAACACTGTAGACTGTGTACCAGGTTTATAAAAAGAAAGACACTTCCAAAGAGAGTAGCCCCACTTTTTCATATGCAAAGTGAAGGCCCAATGGATTTAGTGTGCATGGATTTCTTGTCCATTGAGCCAGACTCTAGTAATACCGGAAATGTCTTGGTTATTACTGATCACTACACTCGTTATGCACAAGCTTTTCCCACAAAAGATCAAGAAGCTACAACCATAGCCAAAGTTTTGTTAGAGAAGTATTTTGTCCACTACGGTTTTTCCAAAACGCATGTATAGTGACCAAGGTTGAGATTTTGAGAGTCGTTTCATTCATGAATTGCTGAGTTCCCTTGGTGTTGACAAATCAAGAATGACCCCATATCACCCACAAGGGGATCCCCAGCCTGAAAGATTTAACAGGACCCTATTAGATATGCTTGGAACTCTTGAGCCAGAAAAGAAAAGAAAATGGAGTCAACACATTGCACATTTAGTCCACGCTTACAACTGCACGCCAAACTAAGCCACTGGTTTTTCGCCGTATTATCTAATGTTTGGTCGAGAAGCTAGAATGCCTGTGGACTTATGTTTTGGAACATCAAGTGACAACACATGCAAAGGAACCTACATCAAATATGCGACAGACATGAGGAAAGACCTCAAAGCCGCTTATAAACTCGCAGAGTTGGCTGCTACTAAACTAAACAAGGGAAATAAACAAAGGTATGATAAAAGAGTTAAGTTCACACAACTGTTACCTTGAGACCGTGTTCTCATACACAATCATGGGCTACAGGGAAAACATAAGCTGGCAGACCGCTGGGCTTCAACCCCTTACGTTGTGGAAAGTCAAATGTCAGATCTACCTGTGTTTCGGCTGAAACCAGAAGATGGGGATGGCCCAATCAAAATCGTTCATCGCAACAACATTTTACATCTTGGACTGAGAGTTAGTCTGGATGTAAATCAAAACGCTGACCCTGTTCCCAGGAAAAACGTAACAAGGAAAAGGAGACATACTAAAGACAAAGAGTCACTCAAAAGTCCTGAAATGTCGGAACCAAGAGACGACCAATGAATATACTGATTCGGAAGATGAAGAACTGGGAGTGTGGTATGATTTACCATTCCATGAACAAAGTACCATACATGACAAGAGATCGTCAGAGCCATTCAGTCTAGATCTCGATATCCGATGTGAAGAACCAGTTGACATTTTGCAAATGGTTCCAGAAGAACAAACAGCTAGTAACAAAGACACTAGACCTGATGTAGTTGACCTCCCTAACGTGGGACAAGTAACACGGAGATAGAGACTTTTGTAACTCAGACTGTAGGATCAGAACCTAGTTCACAAGATGACTTACCGACCTTCCAGATTTACTTACAACTTACCAGGAAGTCCTACTTTTGTTTCTCCTACAGTTAAACATGTTTCATGTTTTTACAAGTGGTTTAGTCCTTTGATAATGTGAGTTGTCTTTACCAATAATATACCAAGTCATGAGGGCATGATGTTTTTGTGAGGGGAGAGTGTAATACCCTGATTATTTATTGTATCAGGATATTTGTGTTTAATTCATATAGAAGTGTATTCAGGTATTTGTAATTTCGCTTTGTGTGATAAATTCATATTTTGTTCAAAGATTAAATATGTTAAAATATGCATTTTGCATAATGTTAAAAAATGTTTAGAAATGTAGAGGAATTCTGTATGCTAAAGAAAGAAAGAAAAAATCTTGCTTCCCAAATTGAGTGCACTCAGGGTAAAACTTTCTTTCCTTTTTTTTTTCTTTTTGTTATTGTTGTTTGCTCTTTTGGGGATAAAAATATATTTTATACTTGTGAAACTTGTGTTTATCACTTGTACAAATTTCAATACAAGAGACCCCTCAGAAACGTATTTATTGTGTCCTTTTTCATTTCTTCAGCAACAATTAACACTGTAAAATTATTCGCCAGATAATTATTATTAAGGTCTCTGGGAAGCCTAATTTCTACCATTTTGCAGACGAGAATCATACATTACCTTAGACGTAGTTTTATACATTGGAATGTCTCTTTTACCATAGCAGTGGTTGGAAAAAAAGGGGTCTTATGCTAAATAGTTTTCACCTCATTACAACGAGCCGGGTGGTAAAACGGTTACACTTATGCTCTCTACCAGCCAGGCTTTTACACTAGAGTGGCAAGATGAAAGCGATTCCTCACCAAAAGGTGCATGGTGGCCAGTTTGAATATTACTGGAAGTCACCTAAGAGATCATCCAAGCAGGAGAAACCAATTTCTCTGGTCTGACGAACCTAAAATAGATGTTTTTGACCTAAACTACAAGCAGAAAACCAGGCACTGCCCATCACATGGCTAACAGCATGCTAACTGTGAAGCATGGTGGTTGCACAATCACGCAACGGGAAGTCTCCTTAATTGGCCCAACCACATTGAACCAATTAAACGTATCTAGGTTTGTCTTGAAAATGTTGCTCTACCAATATTGCCCATCCAACCTGAGTGAGTGTTGGATGGATCTGGTAGAGACATGCCACAAATGGCCTGGGCGGCTGCTAAAGGTTTCAGCTTAGATGACTCTGATTGGTGGCTCCTACAGCTGGTTGTATTTATCAAAATACTGTATGATTACAAAACCCACCAACTGCTTCAAAGATCACAGCAAATGGCAATGCTTACTGAGTGGTTAGTTTATTTCTTTTGAAAATTATTTAATAATAAATATAGTTTTGGAAATAAATATGACATTTTGTTTTTCATTAATAATAAGTCCATAAAAAAATATTTTAAAATGCATTAGGTCTTTGGAGAGGACTAATAAGGCCTTGACAGTCCCCTCTGTTCAAATATGTCCATAATGTAAAAACTGAATGTGAGAACCGAAGCCTCTCTAAACATGGGCTGCATGTCCTACCTCTGCGCCAGCACCAAGCCCAGGAAATTAAATAAAATAAAATACTTTAAAGCTGTGTTCCTTTTGCTTTTGTCAAATTAGTTTTTGATCTCTCCATCTATGTTGTATATGAATTCTGTTCAGGATTGTGGATGAGGCTTCAGCCAGTTCCAGCAGGCTTAGGGTTAAAGGTGAGGAGCATCCTGGACAGATGGCAGACAGGACGGGCAACCATGCAAAAAAACACCCACAACCGACTCCAGTCTAGGGTGGCCAATTAACCTAACATGGAGGGTTTTGGACTGTTGGTGAAGACTAGAGTACCCACTGAAAATCATGTATGCAAAGAGAGAACATGCAAACTGCATACAATAAGACATGAGCAGAGATAGAAACCTTCTTGCTTTGAGTCACAAAAAGCAGCCACTCTGCAACCGTTTTTATATTTAGCCCAGATCTTGCAGCTGCCTCTTTCATATGCATTGGAGTAGATATAAATTAGTCTGTTTCTGTAATTTTTCATGATATATTGTACCAAGGGATTTTTTGTCTTCACAGTATGGCATCCACTTTGTTTAAATTTGCTTCCAGTTTGTCATCCTTAAAATAACAGGCCACTTTCAAAAACAGGACACATATAAAAAGCAGGTTTTTTGCTATAATTTTTGCAGTTTGACTGGTAGTCAGCAGCGTGCACAAAAGGGGAGCAAACATTACACCACAGCAATTGTAAATTGGACATTTGGAATTTGACAGTTCTGTTCTTTCAGCATTTTTCAACAACAAAAAAAAAACATCTGTTTTGTTTGTTTTTATGTTTTTAGTTTCATCAAGCTTAATAAATAGTGCAGGTTTTTTCCACAGTAAACAAATGTCATCACAACAGCTTCTGAGGAGTTTCCTCCTGGCACCAACGCTCCAGGCAGATACTCAGAGCTTTATTCTACTTGTTGTGCCATGATATACTGCCCAAAATATCTAATTAGCAAAGTACCAAATGATAAATGAGAGTAAGAAAGTTTACCAAACAGCGAAATGCAAAAAGTTGTGTTTAAGAGCCAACACTGTGAGAAGAGCAGAAGAGAGAGTGGTTTCCTTCAACCTTTACTGACAAAAAAGACCTGAAAAGACTGCAGCTGTCATCAAAGCATTTCCAAGGCAAGCTTATTAACAACTGGACCATCACAAGGAAGCACATGCTTTATTTCCATGAAGCCTGAATAACCTGAAAATGTACTATACCAAGCTTTCAACAGAGCTCTAGCTGTAATCAGGCTTTAATATGTTGCTAATTAAATTTATTCATTTAACGAAGTCAGTTTTATTTGTGCTTTAAAAAGATATTTTCTAAAGAAAACCAGCTTTTCTTGTCACTTACACTCCACAAATGTGGAGCTGAGTAAATGAAGCCTTTGTTATATCTGTTAAATGAGTATAATGACTCGTAAAACACACTGGCAGAAATATATGCACAAAGTGAAGCACCAGGAGGAATTGGTTGAACTCAGCCAGCTGATATCATATATCCACATGTCTATTTCATCCTTGGGTCCAATTTCCTGATGTCTTAAAAGTGCTACCTTCATATGTTTAACCAATAATATGCCAGCATGAATACCTGTTTATGAAGAACAGCCTGTGTCCTAGAGGGCTTTGGTGACAAATATGTGAATCAACTCCAGTAAATGCCTAACGAATGCAAAAGACCTTGTGAAGATGCTGGCTGAGGCTGGTGAGAGAGTGTCATTATCCACAGTGAAACAAGACATGTACCAGATGAGCTGAAAGGCCACTCGGAGAGGAAGAAGGCAAAACTCAGAAAGCAGCAACTAAAGCTAGATTACAGTTTATCAAATGCACTCAGGGACAAAGACCTTACATTTTGGAGACCTGTGGTCTGACGAAACCACGACTGAAGAGTTTGAGCACAATTAGCATCATTACATCTGGAGGTGATAGGGGACGATTGCAAGCTTAAGATCACAATCCTAGTTGGGAAGTACGGGGGTGGCAGCATCATGTTGTGGGGGTTTTTTGCTGCAGGAGAACGGTAAATAAATGAATATCCAAAGCATTATACTATAGTCATACAGATAAAAGGTAATTCTGCTTAATACTAAAGAGAAGTATGTAAACTTTTGTTTTTTTAGAAAGTGAAAAAAAGTTTCTCTTTTTATTCTGCTTTGAGCAAACAGAAATAATATGGGCAATCCTAACTAAACCTAATTAATCTGATTTAATGTCACACAGTGAGGGAGACAAGGTAATGCAGAGTATGTAAATATTTGGCTCCAGCTGTATGTGTTTTACCTGTCAGAGTTGTGAAGACCAGCTTATTTACTGGCTTATTTTACACCATTAAAGCTTCTACCTGAGTCCATTAACATTTACTTGCTTTTAAAATGATAATTTTGGGTCTAATTTAGTCATTTATTAAAATATTAATATTAATTCTATTTTCCAAAGAAATCTATTCTTTACAATTAAACATAATGCCTTGTTCCACATTTCTGACTTATTTTGATCACTTATAATACTCATTAAAATACCAGCTGTATGATGAATCATTTATGAGAGATTTTAGCGACAGATCAGGAAACCCTGGTAATCTCTGCCAGAAAAAGGCACCATCTTGTTTCAGTTCTCCAGATTTCATCTCAGTCTATCATAATATCTGAATAATTCAACACAAAATGTGTTTCGCCTTTAATTGTTCAATCTTATTAATAAAAGCATATTACAACTGTGAAGTGTTTACTCAGAGATAAATGATTGTTTTAGATAAAAACGCAGAGATTATGACTTAACAGTTTGCACTCATCCTCCTCCGTCCATGTGAACAAATGTTGTCGCCTCTTGTATCGGCTTCGTCTTTAACCATTTGTACCCTGGTAATGACTCTAACATGCTGTGTTCACCAGATCGAGAAGGAAGAGAAGATGGGGGAGAGGTAAGAGGGGAGGCTTATTGCACAGTTAAGCTGTAGCTGCAGTTTCCATAACAACTACCTGCTAAAACCCAGCTCCCTCGACCATCATTAGAATAACATTTTTACTCGTCAAATAGGCATTAGTGGAATCTACATGAGCAATGAGATGGGAGTGACACATATACCACACACACACACACACACACACACACACACACACTGACAGTATCAGCTGAGGTAATATCTAGGAGTAAAAGCTGAGAGATTTCTCCTCCTGAAGGTATAATTACAGGATGTAGTACTAGTGGAGAACTTTCTCTAGAAGTAATGTGGGAGACATGCAAAGGCTTTTGTGCAGCAGTTTACCACAGCAAATTATTTATATGCAGGCTCGGTTCACAGTGAAATGGAGTGAAATACAAAAACATCCTGTGGATAGTTGAAGGCTTAAGAGGCAGCCCCTTGATCATAACCTCCCCCTTCTTCTTCCCAGCAGCAGCTCCAGCGACCGACTCAAGGAGAAACTCGTCTTTCCCATTCAGCCACCCTTCTGATCATGCTTAACACTATCAACTTGAAAAAAGAATAATCAAGAGTTTAAAGAAAGAGGGAAAGGAGAGGGAACACATTAAGTGGTGGCTAGTTCAGGGTATCATTTAAAATCAGCGCTGATGGCTTCATCGCTGCCAGGCTGTAACCTTGAGCGAGGGCTGGTGGGGCCCTGGTGACCAGGGAGGGGATGGGGAGAGAGATCGGCTCTTTTTGCATTCACATTCTGCTCAGCAGGCACCCGGGGGCTATAACCCTGAGTATCCGTATTAGGTGAGCCAAAGTCACCATTAATATAGAGCACTGGGCCATACTATAACCTTACACTTCACATCTCTGGGGTGTCCTGAACTGAGAAAAAAATGGTGCTTTCGAACAATCACTTGGGGAACTTTCAAAAGTGACCTCTTACCAAAGTCAGTCCGTTTGCTTTTCTCCGCTTTATTCATTTTATCAGTGTTTGCTGTTCCCCTCAATCTCTGCTATCTCTGTCACGGCGGCTCTGGCCTCACACTCCTCGGCCGGTCATGTAAGTGAGCCTGTTCCTCCTTCATTGGATGCAATTACAGATCAGAGCTAAAACACAGGTTGAGGTCTTGCTGCTACCACGTCTCGGACCCCCTGAAGCCTCCACGGCCATGTGGCATTTTGAAGAAGTCCAGATATAAAACCGAAGAGCAAGAAAAAAGGGCTTCCTTCAATTCAGGCTAGTGAACGAAAATAAATAAACTGCAGTGACTTAAGATTCAACAGTCACGTTAAACAAACAGCTTGTTCCCACAATCTATACGAAAGACTCCTTGCTCCGAAAATGCAGAAATAAGCTGACAAATGCTGCCACCACTGACCTTTTCAAAGGTTATTTAATACTTAATACCACAGACTCAGAGGCAGTGCAGCTTATTTAAAGTCAACAATACTCTAAAACCCAAGAGAAAAAAGCTTTTTTCTCTCATAATGCAACACATAGGATAACCCTATGTGTAAAATGCATATCTTGATTTTTAAGTACAAAATATCAAAAATGCTAAAGTGATGATTGGTTCTTAGTAAATCTGTTGAAACATGAAGTTCAGACAGAGGAAAAATTGCAAAATCTTCAGCTTTTTTCAAACAGGTGAGTCCAGGTGAATGATTGCCAGTAGTCTCTTTCCGCTTTCTTCAGGTTTAGATGCAGCCGAAGTGTTAAAATACTGAGCAAGAATTTACACTACATAGCCGAGAGTATTTGGCTGTCTACTTCCGCATGTACATGAACTTTGATGACATCCTATTCTTAACCTATAAGGTCCAACGTGTTGATGGACCCACCTTTGCCAGCAACAGCAACTTTACCTAAACATCTTCTGTCAACATCTTCCAAGGTTCAGGAGTGTGTTCATAGTTAGATGAGACAACCAGAACTGCAGCCTTCGCTCTAATCCCCAAAAGTGTTCAAGAAGGTAGAGGTCAGGACTCAGTGCAGGTTAATCAAGTTTCTCCACACCTGCAACCATGGAAGTGATTGTAACAACAGAATGCATTGAGTTGGTGATGGGACCTAAAACCTTTGGCAATACAGAGCAACATGTCTTTCTTTAATGCTCAGTTTTCACAGAAATACCCAGATTTTAGCTCTCAGAGTCTCTGCTGTCCTGTTGAATTCTGCACTCTGCAAGAATGGAGGATTTCTAAGAGCAAAATAAAACAATAACAAACATAGTAATACTAAGAGGTTTAAGGGGTCTTCATGCAAAGATTAGACCAAGCTTGTTTAATATGTTTTTTAAATGCTTCATGACAAAATAAGTTTTTTCAGGAGTTTGGTGAAATATGGGACACAGTTAGTGATGCAATAACCCATCAGCTCTGATCACTGACAGGTCAAATACTGAATAATACTATTGTTTCCTATTAATCAAATGTCTTCCACCAATTTCAGTCAATAAACACATTAACTAACAGCATCATGCTCAGCTAATGGTTAGGAAAGCTGCTTTGATGGAGATAATCTTGTAATTCTTTCATTTTCTGACCCACTCAAAACTATTACAATCAGTCATGGAACCTGAAAAAAACAGAATCGGCCTGAATCAGCAGCACTGACCTTAAAGAAAATCAGAACTTGTTATCGGCCTGGACACACCCGATCAGGGCGTCTCAAACTATTATTTTTAGACGGTAATAAACAACTAAAGATAAAGCAAGATAAGAGTTCCTGGGAGATTTTTACTGCGCTGTAAAAAATTACAACATGTGTTATTTTAATATCACTCCACTTATGTATTAACACCCTTTTCTAAGTGAATTTCAAAGCTAATAAATCAGCCTGGAGATATTTGGGACATATACAGGGGTTAGACAATGAAACTGAAACACCTGTCATTTTAGTGTCGGAGGTTTCATGGCTAAATTGGACCAGCCTGGTAGCCAGTCTTCATTGAATGCACATTGCACCAGTAAGAGCAGAGTGTGAAGGTTCAATTAGCAGTGTAAGAGCACAGTTTTGCTCAAAATATTGAAATGCACACAACATTATGGGTGACATACCAGAGTTCAAAAGAGGACAAATTGTTGTTGCACGTCTTGCTGGCGCATCTGTGACCAAGACAGCAAGTCTTTGTGATGTATCAAGAGCCACGGTATCCAGGGTAATGTCAGCATACCACCAAGAAGGACCAACCACATCCAACAGGATTAAATGTGGACGCAAGAGGAAGCTGTCTGAAAGGGATGTTCGGGTGCTAACCCGATTGTATCCAAAAAACATAAACCACGGCTGCCCAAATCACAGCAGAATTAAATGTGCACCTCAACTCTCCTGTTTCCACCAGAACTGTCCGCGGGAGCTCCACAGGGTCAATATACACAGCCGGGCTGCTATAGGAAACCTTTGGTCACTCATGCCAATGCCAAACGTCGGGTTTCAATGGTGCAAGGAGCGCAAATCTGGGCTGTGGACAATGTGAAACATGTATTGTTCTCTGATGAGTCCACCTTTACTGTTTTCCCCACATCCTGGAGAGTTTTACGGTGTTGGAGAAGCCCCAAAGAAGCGTACCACCCAGACTGTTGCATGCCCAGAGTGAAGCATGGGGTGGATCGTGATGGTTTGGGCTGCCATATCATGGGGATCCTTGGCCCATACTTTTGTAGATGGGCGCGTCACTGCCAAGGACTACCGAACCATTCTTGAGGACCATGTGCATCCAATGGTTCAAACATTGTATCCTGAAGGCGGTGCCGTGTATCAGGATGACAGTGCACCAATATAGCAAGACTGGTGAAAGATTGGTTTGATGAACATGAAAGTGAAGTTGAACATCTCCCATGGCCTGCACAGTCACCAGATCTAAATATTATTGAGCCACTTTGGGGTTGTTTTGGAGGAGCGAGTCAGGAACGTTTCCTCCACCAGTATCACGTAGTGACCTGGCCACTATCCTGCAAGAAGAATGGCTTAAAATCCCTCTGACCACTGTGCAGGACTTGTTTATGTCATTCCCAAGACGAATTGACGCTGTATTGGCCGCAAAAGGAGGCCCTACACCATACTAATAAATTATTGTGGTCTAAAACCAGGTGTTTCAGTTTCATTGTCCAACCCCTGTAGATCTACTGTTCTAGATCATTTTAATGCATCCATGTACAACAAACACCTAATAGCAGAAACAAAATGATAGTTAAATGCAAACACCCTGGATGGCCAAAAAAAAGGTTGCCCCTAAAAAAAAAGGTCACACACATTAATATTTTGTTGGACCGCCTTTAGCTTTGATTACGGTGCGCATTCGCTGTGTCATTGTTTCAATAAGCTTCTGCAATGTCACAAGATTTATTTCCACCCAGTGTTGCATTAATTTTTCACTAAGATCTTACATTGATGATGGTAGAGTCTGACTGCTGCACAAAGCCTTCTCCAGCACATCCCAAAGATTTCGAAAACAGGACATATTAACCAGAGTTAAGGTCTGGACTCTCTGGTGGCCAATCCATGTCTGAGAATGATGTCTCATGCTCCCTGAACCACTCTTTCACAATTCGAGCCCAATAAATCCTGGCATTGTCATCTTGGAATATGCCTGTACCATCCCTTGAGTTCCCTTTGCATTGTGCATGTGGAAATGCTCTTACTTTCACTATTAAACATAGCCCGGAGTTCTACTGTTGTTTTTCTTTGATTTGATTTCACCAAATGTTTAAGTGATTGCGATCATTCAGGATTGTTTTCCGGCCACATTTCTTCCCTGAAGACGATGGGTCCCCACTATCCTTCCAGTATTTAATAATGCGTTGGAGAGTTCCTAACCCAATTTTGGTACTTTCTACAATCTCCTTAGATGTTTTCTCTGCTTGATGCATGCCAATGATTTGACCCTTATGAAACAGACTGACAACTTTTCCACGACTACGGGATGTGTCTTTCCACATGGTTGTTTAAGAAATGAATGAGAATCAGAATCAGAATCAGCTTTATTGCCAAGTTTGTACATACAAACAAGGAATTTGACTCCGGTACACTTTGCTCTTTGGTTTTTGTTTTTGTATTACAGAATATACATATCTACAATGTACAAATATACACATATATAAATAAAAAGGTGCATTTGCAACATCTGTATGCTGTTGTTTTGTACTTTATTGAATGTTCAACAGAGAAACAGCCTGGGGGAAGAAACTGTCACTGTGGCAGCTGGTTTTAGTTAACAGTGCTCTGTAGCGTCGGCCTGAAGGCAGAACTCTAAACAGTTTATGTGCAGGGTGTGTGGGGTCTGCAGAGATTTTAGCAGCTCTTTTCCTGACCCTAGACCTGTATAAGTCCTGAATGGAGGGAAGATCAGCCCTGATGATTCTCTCTGCAGACCTGATTGTTCATTGCACTCTGGACCTGTCCTGTTTTGTGGATGAACCAAACCACACGGAGATGGATGAAGACAGGACAGACTGAATGATGGCAGTGTAGAAGATGACCAGCAGCTCCTGTGGAAGGTTGAACTTATTGAGTTGCCTCAGGAAGTACAGTCTCTGCTTGGCCTTCTTTCGAACAGTGTCTATGTGTGAAGACCATCTCAGGTCCTCAGAGATGGTGGTTCCTAGGAACCTGAAGTGATCCACAGCCGACACGGTGTTGTTGAGGATGGTGAGGGGGGTGTATGGAGGTGTTTTTTTCCGAAAGTCCACCACCATCTCCACAGTCTTGAGTGGGTTTAGCTCCAGTAGTTCTGACTACACCAGTGTACCAGCCGATCCACCTCCTGTCTGTATGCAGACTCATCACCGTCCTGGATCAGTCCCAATGACAGTGGTGTCATCTGCAAATTTCAGGAGTTTCACGGACGAGTCTGCTGAGGTGCAGTCATTTGTGTACAGGGAGAAGAGGAGTGGGGATAGAACACCCCCCTGGGGGGCACCAGTATTTAAATGATCTGGTTCGGGAGAAGATGCTCCCCAGTCTCACCTGCTGCTGTCGGTCCGTCAGGAAGCTGTTGATCCACTGACAGGTGGAGGCTGGGACGTTGAGCTGGGTGAACTTCTGGTGGAGGATGTCTGGTATGATGGTGTTGAAGGCCGAGCTGAAGTCTACAAACAGGATCCTGGCGTAGGTCCCTGGGCGGTCGAGGTGTTGCAGGATGAAGTGTAGACCTAAGTTAACAGCATCATCTGCCGACCTGTTTGCTCGGTAAGCAAACTGCAGGGTGTCCAGTAGAGGGCCTGTGATGTCTTTCAGGTGCTTCAAGACCAGCCGCTCAAAGGATTTCATGACCACAGACGTCAGGGCTGCAGGCCTGTAGTCATTTAATACTAGGATGGTGGGTTTCTTGGGCACTAGGATGATGGTGGATCGTTTGAAGCAGGAGGGGACCTCACACGTCTCCAGTGACTTGTTGAAGATCCGGGTGAAGATCGGAGCGAGTTGATGTGCACAGGCTTTCAGGCATGATGGAGAGACGTTGTCAGGTCCTCCAGCTTTCTTTGTTTTCATGCGCTGAAAGAGCCTGTTTACATCTTCCTCAGAGATCTTTAGTGCAGGCAGAGGATCTGAAGGTGGGGGGTTGGCAACTAATTGCACCAGTTGGGGTTAAATAACTTGTTGCCAGCTGAAACATAATCGCCCATGCAGTAATTATCCAATGGGAGGCTCGTACCAGTTTTCTTAGTTAAATCCAGGTGCCGACTTTTTTTTGGCCAGGCAGTGTAATTTCAGCGAAGAAACCCAATAAATGATCAAATGATTAAATATTGGCAAAACTATCTAAATGGACTAAAGGATGGATTTCATTGCTGTCTGTACTAGAGATGTTTTACCAGCAGGCCTGAACTTTGCTATGAACTAGTAACCAATACCTTACAAATATAAAAATGTGGAGGTTAAATGAGTGCAGATCGAAGCCTGCTTGTACCAATAACAAGCAGCTGGCCTTTGCAGCAGCAAAAAAGACTTGAGTGCACGTTTAAGGCAACAATTAAAAAAATACCAACAGATTGAGAAAAAATAGGAAAGCAGCAGAAATGTCAGCCACCATTTTTTTATTCTTGGCACTAATCTGTCAAAGTTTTGATGACACATCTCTAGCTGTGAATCTTCTCTGCCGTTGGTGCAGCTGAGTCCCTAAACCCAAATCGGGAAAAAAGCGAGACTAAAAAAAAATCTGACCCGGGTGAAACCCCAACATTTCCCCCTCACACTCTAAAAATACTTTTTTCCCACGCCGCGGGATGTGTCTTTTGCTAGGGTTGTTTAAGAAATGAGAAGCAACTCATTGCACCAGTTGGGAATAAATAACTTGTTGCCAGCTGAAACATAATCGCCCATGCAGTAATTATCCAATGGGAGGCTTGTAGCTATTTGCTTAGTTAAATCCAGGTGGCGACTTTTTTTTTGGCCAGGCAGTGTAGAAGATGACATTATGCACAAAAAAATAAAACCAAAGACGAAATGCAGAAGCGATTTGAAAATCTGTGAAAACCTACTCACTGGTTCCACAGCCATTAGGAAAGTAAGGTCCTGCTGATCAAATGGGTCAAGCACTTGATCATCATCAGTGTGACCACGTCCGTCAAAGCAACATCCCAGGATGGAAAGACATCAGCAATGCCCTTAGAGAAGCAGCTGCCCATCAATCTGAGAGGCCTTCTAAAACTTTTTCCTAACTATTTCAAGAACTTTATCCTACAGTCTGGAGATCATTTCACTGCACTCAGGGAAATAGTGAAAAAAACAAATGCTGAATTTCAGACTTCAGTCAGGATGTTAAAGGTCAAAGTTCATGACAGGACAAGCAGAAAAAACAAAACAAGTCAGGCTTGTTTGGAGGGGTTTAAGGAGAAAACCTCTTCTATCTAATGACCTCTGGAGCAACGTCCACCTCATAACAACTGGCAAACACAGAGGTGGAGGGCTGGTGATGTGGGCTTTTTTGCAGCCACAGGCTTGTGCACCTTGCAGCAATTCGTTTTATGTGATGTTGATTTGAACAATGAGAACATCTGTAACTTGGTAGGAAACGTATTTTAATTTAGAGCAGAAATTAACTCAGTTTTTACAATGAGTTGTATTTAAAAAAATAAATTACAGTACAGAATGACTAAAATGCAAATATGAAGCCAAACTGTCGTACAAGCAAGATGGATGTGAGCAACACATCCATAATTAATGCTCCTAACAGTCTTTAGTCTGAAGTGGTTCCACGTTTAATCATCCAAGGAAAAAGGCTCATTGAAAGATTTTCATTCCTGAACAGATGCATCTAATGTTGAAAATACTCCATCAGTTATGCCTCTTATGACCTTTAGTTCCACGTTACATTTATTGGTCTTTGTACTGGTCTAGTGTACTCTCTGTGCAACAGTGTGCATCTGGCTGCAAACGCAACAAGAGCTCCAAACTCCTACACCTTCTTTTTCCATGCCAACATACATCCTTATGAAACACCATAATTGTTATTGGCTCAATGACTAGAGAGTAAAGGGCATCCAATAAAATGGAGGTCATGTGTCATATCAACATAAATCCTGTACAGGTTGTGTAAAGCAGCAGTGATGGAAAAAGCTGCAAAAAATCTCACTATTCTATATGTTTAATGTTGTTGCAAAGCCAGCTAATTCTCTCGAGAGTTAAGTTCCCCTAATGTATCATAGCTGGCAACTTTTTCTCTTTTATTTCACCTGCATCATCAATGTTGCATCACCTTTCTAATTCAGCTCCACAAAAATTTCAGTCCAGCTAAGAAACATGCTGGCTTGTGTTAAATAAAACAGTGGCTGATGGGATCAGTCAGAACTGTGGCTTTTATTCAGACAGGCAGCAGATACTCAGATGTTAATTAAACTTTTCTCTCATTCATTTGGCTCATACGCCAAGAAAAACAAGTCATAGCTGCAGCTAATTATAGTAAAACTGTGGAGGAGGAAGGGTTGGACAGCGCTGCTTTTTATTTATTTAATACTACGATCTGTTGGATTCCTTTGAACAGCGAATCATCTGTCAAATTAACCCACCGCTGCTGTTGGGGTTAAAGCGAGTGCAGCAGTTCACACCAGAAAGTATCACGTATACCTTTTTAGGTTGGACCTGCACAGATTTCTGCTGTGAAATGTTCCAGGAAGGCAGGCAGAGGGTAACTCAGACATGACACCAACATGTTCAGTTATGGAAAGCAGGGCTGAGTTTTACAGGTTTGCATGTGTGAACAGATGTTCGCGAAGAACGTGCAATTCTTTTTATCCTTCTATCTGGTGTTGTACACGTTGCAATCGCATTGATACCACTTGATCTTTTTAACATTTTAACCACAAATTTCTGTCTATTTTATTGGAAAATTATATGATAGACAACAAAGTGTCCATCCCTTAAAGATTTTCTGTTTTTGCTTTTTATCATGTTTCACTTTAGTTTTATTTCAGACAGAAAATCTAAGTAAATGCAAAGTTCTGTTTACAATGAATATTTTATCTTATAAAAAATAATATAGACACCATCACCAAACACCTGGACTCTGGACAGCTACACACAAGGATTTAATTCATGTACTTCCCTGCAGCGCCTTTTAGACCTACCGCTTAAACCCCAACAGTTTCTTTTAAATGGTTTTTAATGAAGGAAGCTCCATCTGAGGCCAGCAGGTGGAGGATATGGGGTCTTTCAGGTGGGACTGAAAGACACGCAGCACTGTTGCCTTGCAGCAAGAAGGTCCTGGGTTCGATTCCCGGCCGGGGGTCTTTCTGCATGGAGTTTGCATGTTCTCCCCATGCATGCGTGGGTTCTCACAGGGTACTCTGGCTTTCTCCCACAGTCCAAAGACATGCCTGTTAGGTTAATTGGCCACTCTAAATTGCCCTTAGGTGTATGAATGAGTGTGTGCATGGTTGTTTGTGTGTTGCCCTGCGATGGACTGGCGACCTGTCCAGGGTGTACCCCGCCTCTCGCCCATAGACTGCTGGAGATAGGCACCAGCTTCCCCGCGACCCACTATGGAATAAGCAGTAGAAACTGACTGACTGACAATTAACACATGTCTTTAAATCACTCATTTAATCTGTCATCACTTTCAATATTTTATCCTGGAACAACTTTCTCACTGTGAAACAAAACCAAACTGTTCAGGATCACAAACCAGGCCAGCAAAATAATCTGTTAACGTCAAACCTTCCTTTCTGAACTGCACAACAGCTCTGTGATCAGGAGGGCCACTCTGATCACAGATCCGTTTCATCCTCTCCTTCAATAACTCCAGCTGATCCCGTCAGGAAGGAGGTTTAAAGTCCCTCTGGACCAGAAAGCCATTTACAAAAAGGAATTTAATCTGTTAGTGATATCCGTTACATCCGGTCCGTCTGTTGATCTCCCGTTCCATTCTCCCCTCACCGTGAACAAGACCCCAAGATACTTGAACTCCTCCCCTCCATCCTGAAGAGGGCAAGTCACCCTTATCTGGTCGAGAACCATGGTCCCGGACTTGGAGAAGCTGATCCTCATCCCAGCCGCTTCACACTTGGCTGCGAAACACCCCAGTGCATGCTGTAGGCCTTGGCTAGAGGGGGCCAGCACGGCCATGTCATCTGCAACAAGAAGAGACGAAATCCACTGGTCCCCAGAACAGACCCCTCTGGCCAACTGGCTGCGCCTAGAAATCCTGTCCATGCAAGTTATGAACAGGACCTGAGACAAAGGGCCGCCCTGCCGGAGTCCAACATGCACCGGGAACAACAACAGCCATAAATTGTGCCTATTAACTAACAATGGCCCTTTGGGAACATTTTGGTTCACTCCTCTCTACAGAACTGTTCACATTCGACCACATTGGAGGCTTTTGGGCATGAATGACCTGTTTATTATCAAGCCACAGCATCTCAATCGGATTGAAGTCAGGACTAGGCCAATCCAAAACTTTAAATGACTTTTTCTTGAATCATTCAGAGTAGGACTTGCTGTTGTGCTTTGAATCATCCTGCATAACACCTGCTGTTGTCTTCTGCTGCTGTAGCTTCAAGATTCCAAATGTTGTGTTCTCAGAAATGGTATTCTGCATACTTTGTGTGCAACAAGTGACTATTTGAGCTACTGTTGAATAGCACCTCGAACCAGTCTGACATCAAGAAGGCATATTCATCCAAAAAACATTTCCCCTTTTTCTGACTATTCTCATTAAACCTGATAGATGGTTGTGTGTGAAAATCCCAGCAGACTCTCAGATTCTGAATCACTCAGGCCAACAGCCATGCCACCTTCAAAGTAAAAGAGATCTCTCTTCTTCATCCAGCAGCTTTTTTGAAAATAACTTGTTCTCCCCCTGTCTAGATGCCTAAATGCATTAAGCAGCTGCCATGTGATTGGCCGACTCACTATTTGTGTTACCAATCAATAAGGAGGTGTACCTAATAAAATGGCTAGAGTATGGTTTTAGTCACAGCATCTTCTGTGGTATCTTCTAAAAGTGGAAAAAGTGCTTGACATCAACCTGTTAATTTAGACTTCCTAGTCAGCATTTTGGACTTTTTGTCTGAAGTGTAAAGAAGAGAAGCTCTGGTTAAAACTGAAAATGGGTTGTCATTGGGGCCTGCTGTAGAATAATGGGTCAAAATATGTCCTGTCTAACACAGAAATAGTTCAGCAGATACAAAATCAAGCTTTTTCCATGGACATCTCATTCCTTAGTCCTCAATCCTACAGAAACCTGTGGACTGAAGCGTATCAGAGAAGAACCCAGGACTCTAGACCATCTACAGGGAATGTGCAAACAGAAATGGTCAAAGAGGTGCCAATAATTGTGAAACCAGAATTTTTTAAATAAATAATGAATAAATGCACTCAAATAAAAGGTTACATTTTTCTAAAATTTTCAATGCAATATTTTGCAACACATAAATCCAACTTTTTACATCCCTTTATCAAGAACTGGTGCTGAACAGTTACAGCAAGATGCTAAAACATGGTACGGACTGTCTTTTAAAGATCCTCCACCATCCTGTCCTTTTTATACTCAGACATTATTAATTAAGTTTTGCCAGGAGCTCACCTCTGACCCCAGATCAGCTTTGATTCCATGCACAGGCAGAACAGCCCGGAAATGTATTTGCTCCTGTGAAAACAATATTCATTTTTTGGGGTATTATATTCAGGAGGTCTGGTTACCATAGCAAACAAAAACTGACGAAACTTAGTTTTGTTTTGTTTTTTTACATGGGATGTAAATCAAAGCAGAAAGAGTCAGGTCTGTTTTTTTTTCTTCTGCTTTTTGGTTTCAACGTTTTTGGCGAATATTGGCTCTGCATACTGCTTAAAAAGGGCTGGGTGCAAGAGAAAAACGACCCAAGCTTTTAGAGTTTCTGGTCATAGCAGATGGAGGAAGGATTGGGGGAAAAACACCTCCAACATGTCTATTTTCCTCGGTAAAATCGAAGACAACGTTTGTCCCAGGGGAGGTGGGCGAGGAGAGCAGGCCTGTTTGTGGGAAGGAAATTGTGTATATGGATAAATCAGTGTTTGGGGAAGGACTTGTAGTGGTGTGTGTGAAAGATGTGATTTCCAGTAATTAAAGTAATGTATCAATCTGGATTTTACAATGACACGATGATGGGAAAACAAATAAAGACTGAGCACAAATTGAAAAGCCAAGTGCTGAGGAGCTCTGGGCTGTATTATCTGCTCCCCTACACCTCCACGAAAATATTTTCATTTCAGGCTTTTGTCCAGCTAGCCTTAACACAACTCATATTTCATTCAGTTGGCCCAATAAATTATTTTCATTCAGAGAAGATTACATCAAAGGAGAACAATCACTTTACAGCAGAACATAGATTCCTTTCATATGTGGCATGTGAAGAATAAACATAAAGAACAAGGTCGGTTCCTGGCAGGAACCGACCTTCATATGAGTGAATGCATAAATAGGTGCACAGTCCAGTGTGGCTCGAATGTAATATATTTTAAAATCGGTTTTAATAAAAGCTGTTTGGTTTGCTCCGGTTCTGCATAGATTTTTCCTTCTATGTTGTGGATGTTTAATATTTGACGAGTGCAGCATCTGTCTTAACACACACACACACACACACACACACAACTGCATTTATCCCTAATCCTAACCATTACCAGCACAATTATAATTATACCCCTAAACTAAACATAATTCACACCATACCAGTAACCTTCAACCCTAAGCCTAAAATAGGGTCTGCCATATCAGGACCGGGCTTTGAACCTCAGTCCTATCAGTCTTCAGAAGGTTAGCAAATAAATACACACACATATATTGGTTTGGTCCTTGAAGAAACAGTGCACAACAATTCTTCAAAATTAGAAATTAATGTTCAGCTTTTCGTTGGCTGGGGTGCGTTTAAAGTTTGTGTGTGGGGGGTGGGGGGGGGTCCTCCGGTTACGGCCAGCTGTCAGCCGCGTTAATCTCGGATCCTGCTGGTGCTTGTAGTTTGTTTATTCGTTGTTTGATGCTGTGAAACTGGACATTTAATGGTTCTTAAAAATTACTGATTTTTTTTATCTTGTCAATGTCAATATCAATTTGTTTTATATAGCACATTTAACACAACACAATGTTGACCAAAGTGCTTCAAAAGCCACATAAATTCAGAAGACAGCCATAAAACCAACAAATACAATAAAAATAGGAAATAAAGAAAGCTAAAATATGGAAACATCACAACCTTACTGCTCTGATGGAACTCAAACTGAACTTGAGTTAAAAAAAGTTTTCAGGAGGGATTTAAAAGACTGAACAGACTCTGCATTACGAATATCAACGGGCAGTTTTTTTCCAGAGGCTGGGAGCTGCCATAGCTAAAGCCCGGTCCCCTCTGTGCCTCAATTTGACCGTCAGCTGCACTAAGAGCTTCTGGCTAGAAGATCTCAGTGCTCTTTTTAAGTTATAAAAGGTAAGAGGAACAGTTAAACAATTAGGGGCCAAACTATTTAAAAGTTTCAAAATCAATGCAAAAATGCACAGGCAGCCAATGTAAATCTGCTAAAACTGGAGGGATGCCTTCTGGACTAACTGCAGATGATGGAGAGACAATCATCAAGTCCAAAATATAAGGAGTTGCATGAGTCTAACACGGTAATGAAGGCATGGAGTCTGTGTCTAAACCCACTCAGGAAAAAGCCACACACTTCATTTGGTTTTGTCTTATGGATGTCCATGTTTTGGAAATCTGTGATGGTCGTTTATCAGATCACCTGCCTGTGGTGTTTTCTACTACAATGTCAGTCATCATATCAAACAGCAGGCTTTCAGTGTTTGTGTAATTAATCCTTCAACCTCAGAGCATTTTTACATATCAAGTCTTACACAAGACTTGTGTGAAAAGTTGGGACCTGCAGCTGGGCTCTGAATTTAGCATTCGGACATTTTAAATTGCTTTAACTCCATTTGCTCTGATTTTTGGACTCTGTCGCTCCACTATAAACCAAACACAGCAAATTATTATATCAGCCTAGATAAATGAAACTACTCGCTCTCACAGATGTCAGTGCAGACGGGCTGATAGAAAGTGGGAAAAGGTAAAAGTTTCGGTCTCTTCGGAAATGTTAAGTGACAGTCCTCCCTGTGTCTTAGCAACACCTGTGTGTTACTAATCATTCTGTGGTGTCCTGAATTCTTTGTCGGACAGATTTCTACTCTTAGTGTCTCATCTCATCAGGATAAAGATCTCTCATAATCTCCCTCATGCTCAACTGTTCTCCAGCAGCTTGACCCTGTGACGTTCTCTACTTTGAAGCAGGAAGTTAATCAGATCAGCGCCTCAGTCTCCCGTGTAGACTGTATTCCCTGTCGTCTGCTGTAAGATGTTTTTCATGCTGTTGGTCATTGTGTCCTTGTTGTGATTAACAAGTCTTCATCATCAGGCTGTGTTGACTATGCTTTTAAGCATGCTGTGGTGCAGCCTCTTTTGGAAAAGAAGAACCTCGACCCAACTGTACTTTCCAACTACAGGCCAATATCCAAGCTACCTTTTCTCTCCAAAATGTTTGTGGAGAGTGGTCTTTAATTAACTCCAAAGGTTTTTAGCTATGTCATTTGTGAGGTGTCTGAGCCAGGTTGTAGATCATGCCACACCACAGACATCCTTTTACCTGTAGACTCTGAGGATTCTGTTGTTCTAGTACTTTTGGACTTATCAGCAGCCTTTGATAGACTCTTTTACTCCGCTGGAAAATGTTGCTAGTATAAAGGATACAGCTCTGAGCTGGTTCAAGTCATACCTCACAGGCAGGAGTTTCTTTGTCAATCTAGGAGCTTATTATACCGGTTAACTTAAACGGCAGTAATGCACGGACACCCTTATTAAACTCTCTGGCTAAAACTAAAATCTGCATGAGGGTATATTTTCCAAACCCTAACAACTCAGACTGAGGTCATCTAGTTTGATGGTCTACCCTTCCACCCACCCCTTGGAAGTTGATGTTCTTGGTTCTTTGACTACTAGCAGTCACACTGCGGTAAGTAATTCAGGTGTTATTCTGGACAGTTGGACAAACAGATAAGTACTGTTATTATTATGCTAAAGTGAAGCCTTATCTCTCTTTTAGGGATCTTAAGAACATTATTCATGCCTATATCACCTCTCATCTGGACTATTGTTACACCTTGGGCTAGATCAATCATCCTTGTGCCGTTTACAAATAGTTCAGAAGGCTGCAGCTTTTCTTTTTTTTTAGATTTGTTTTCTGGCAGTAGTAGCCTTTATTTTTGTTATTTTTTCCAAACTACGCAGACCGGAAGTGGAGTGGAAAGAGAGGGAAGACATGCAGCATAGCTCTCCGGGGTCATGACTCAAAGCTGGGACGGCTGTGTTGAGGACTGAGGCCTCCACTAGTGTCAGCCGCTCTACCGCTACACTAAGTGATGCACCCCTGCAGCGTCTTTTTTAACCTGTACAAAGAAACATGAACACACAACTCCAGTCTTAAAATCTTTTCATTGGCTTCCTGTCAGTCTTCACATTGATTTTAACATTGTATTGCTCCCATCCTACCTAGATCTCCTCAAGATCTGTACACCTTTTAGAGCACTCTGGTCAACCAGACAGGTTCTCCTTGATGTTCCAACACCAAAGTTAAAATGTAGAGGTGATCAGGCATCCGCTGTGGCCACTCCAAGACTGTGGATCTACATCTCCGCAGCGCTCAGAGCATAAAATCATTTTGGGGTTTTGGTTTAAAAAACCCCATCTTTGCAGGCTGTTTGACTTTTTTAGGTTTGGAGAAGTAGATAGTCTTTTTAATTTTAAATCTTTACAAATTTTACTTTTATTCTATTTGCTATTTTATGATTGTTAGTGGAATCGTGAAGCACTAGTGTATTGTGAAATTTTAATGTATAAAAGTATCCATTCTCGGACAAGCATCTGCCCACTGAGCAAGACCACCGTTTTATATTTCTGCAAAAAAAATCTAAAATAAAATAAATGCAGCTTTCCGATTGACCTTATGGATTTTTTCTGTTTTCCTTTACTCTAGCCGGTGGTTTAACTGCAGCGATCAGATAGTATTAAGCTACATCTATAGTTTATCAGTTTAAATGTTTTACGAAATTTTTTTACCCCTGTAGTTGGGTTCTATTGACGAAAGGGCCTTTAGCAAAAAAATAAAATGCATATACATGTGTGTGTAATATGTGTTGTACTGTAATGAGACATGCCAGATCAGACCTTTGTATTATTAATGCTAAAAACAGCAGGACAGATGTTCAATTCAATTTGATCATCAGATCATTAACTTCAAAAGCTTTGATTTCTAAGCTTGGGGGTCATTTTATTTTTAATGTTTTATTATTTTATAATCTTTTTAATAAAAACAAAATGTGCATTTAACCATAAAATTGTTTTCCCTTTTTTTAAATTTAACCAGTTTTTCCCTTTCAGCTATAATTATTTTTTAAGAAAAAGAACATCTTGGGAAATTTAAAAATTATGTGCACAGAGGGATACAGACATGGGGAAAGTGAAGCCCTGCGGTTCCACGATTGTCTCTGAAAAATGCTTTAATGTTTACACACACAGTGACCTACAATAGTTTTCATATCCAATTAACTTATTCACATTTAGCCGCAAACACAAGCTTCAAAGAAACTTAGGTGACCGACCAACACAATGTGAAGCAGAATTTTAGGAAGTAAAAGGATGCATGGCCTATAAGTTCTAAAAAGTCTCTTATGTTTTTGGATTTAGGTCTGGACCTTGACTAGGCCACTCTTATCATCTGATTTGATCTAAACCATTCCATTGTAGCTTTGGCTGTAGGCTTAGGGTGGTTGAACCTCCGCCCCAGTCTCTAGTCTTCTGCAGCCTCTGACATGTTTTCGTCCTGCATTTAAATCCATTCTTCTGACAAGCTTCCCTGCATCAGCTGAAGAAAAGCATCCCCACAGCATAATGCTGCCACCACCATGTTTCAGAGTGTGGACAGTGTGTTCAGGTTAATGTGGAGTGTTAGTCTTCATCTACTCACAGTGTGCCAAAAAGTTGAATTTCAGTCTCATCTGATCTGAGTAGTATGACTGTGTGTACATGTGTTTTTACTATATCGTTTTAACAAACTGCTATTAGTTTTGTATTTTACATAAATTATTTATTGTTAATGCACAGACCAGATAGCTTTTTTCTCAGTTTCGTTGTACTTGTGACAAAGTCAATAAAAGATATTCTGATTCTCAATCACTTTCTTCCACATGTTTGTTGTGACGCCGACATGGCTTGTGATAAACTGGACTTCTTATGGCTTCCTTTCAACAAAATGCCAAAACGTGAAAAAATCTAGATGGATATGAATATTTGTGCAAGGCACTGTAGTTCATTAATCATGGGAATCGAAAGTGCTCCACTGATAGATATAGAAAACTAGAGCTGTGATAAGCGTTTTGGTTTTCAAGATGATTCAGACTAAAAGATTAATTTTCAGAGGAAGGATCACAAAAAGCGTTTTCACAATTGAAAACAAGGATGTAACAAACTTTTACAACCGTAAAAAAAACTGACATCACATCTCTGGACAGAGGTGCAAAAGATCAATGTTACTGTTCAGTAACGGTAAAAACAACAATGGTAAAACGATGGTCAGATTTACCGTTTTAAGGGTGAAGCCTGGGAGACTCCAGCCCTCAAGGTCCAAAATCCTGCATGTTTTTGATCCTTCCCTGTTCTGAACACACCTGACTTAGATGATTGCGTCATTAGCAGGTTCTTGTAGAATTTGGAGATATGTGGAGAAGATGATTTGATGATTTAAATGATCGGACATATCTAAAACTAGCAGGAAACCACCCCTCAATTAACAAACTATGAATGACCAGGTCTTGACCAGATGAGATTTAAATCTAACCTCAAGTGTACAAAATCAAGCATCAAAGATTCAACCGGCAGTAAGCAAAGATGAAAAAGTTGGTGAAAATCAAGAATGTCTCAAAAGTCCAAGATGCATGAAAGCAGAATAATAAAATAAACCCTTACAATTGGAATAATAATAATTAAATTACTAAATTGTAAATTATTTTATTCACCCATTTGTGTGTGTGCATAAAGTTGCACGAACGAGTGCATAAGCATAGGACAGAAAAAGCCTAAAATATGTTTTCCACATTTTCTGATGTTATAGAAACTAATTTCTATGCAATTTAGTGGGAATTTATTTGATAGACCAACAAAAAGAAAAACTTCACAATGATTGTGAAGTGAAGAGTAAGAATGTGTAAAAATGGCCTAAATGCAACTGAGAATCTGTGGTAAGACTTGAAAAACTGATGTTTACTGATGCTCTCCATCCATTTTTACTAAAGAAGTTTTGTAAAAATGTTGTAAAGAAGAATGGGAGACATCCTAAATGACTTATAGCTGTAATGGAAGTGGAATGTAGTTCTACAAAGCATTGACTCCTGAGGGCTGAATACAAATCATTTCATCAATCAATCATTTCATATTTTATGTTGGTCTATCATATAAAATCCGAATAAGTGACAAAAGGTTAAAGGGGTTGAATACTCGCATCGCACTGAATAGGAAGGGATGTTTAAAAAGGCCAAAACTGAGCATCTAATCTGTTTGTGATTTCATCATTTTTAACATTTTTAATGATCAATGTCAGAATCTCATCCTTTAACGGTGTATGAAGGAAGAACAACCCAAAGTCTGCGGCTCCTTTACAGCGTCCTGACAGTTGGTTTGGTCTCTGTTAGTTTCTGTCAACCAACTGAAGACAAATTTACCCGATTCTGATGAAAGGTTTGGATTAAAGGCTTTTAGCCAAAACCTCAACATGACTTTGTTCCTCTGAAGTCGTCCTGATAAAGCTTTCAGCTCAATGGAAAATACTGATCGCACTCAAACTAACACTGAAAGGAAGCTACTAAACTGTTGCAACACAGAAGAGCCTTTGGCTTCATACAGATTCATGATTCAGCCTTTGACAGTCTGGTCTTTTGTATTTAGCTCCTCTGAGTTGATTTTAATGAGCACTTCTACAGCAGGGTTTAAATCATTAAAACATTTCAATGAAACTCAGCAAAATTGTTCTGTTCGAATACTAAAAAGTAAATCACTGCCATGAATAACACTGAGTTTTTTAGTTCAGAGTCGAGTCCAAGATCCATCTCCAAGCATAAACAGGTCACGTTATGCCCTTTGGGGTCTCCTCGCTGTCAGCGTTCCAAAGCCTTGTTCTGTAGGTAAAAGGTCTGCAAACTTACAAAGTCAAAAGTCAGTGCCAAAGGGATTTATTCTTTCCCACAGAACATTCGGCTCCTGAACTCTCTGAAATGCCTCGTTTGAAGTTCGGGCTTTTATTTTCCACATTGCCATGGAAAACCTTTGCATAATGCTTGCCTTTTGGCAACTTTGCCAAAACTCAAAGAGAGGTCCAGCAGCGATTTAGAGTAGCTATAAAAACTCTTTACACTGCTACCTCTGGGCTTTTATTAGATGCTGTGGTTTAAATATATATTAACATAAACAGCAAATATATTTTCCAAAACATTCCAGGTTTTCCTCAGTCGTTTCTCTTGATTATAATTCGTTTGTGTCAAGCTAAACGAAGCAAACAGCAGAGAAAGATTACATAAAGCAATTAAATATCATTAAGTAAAATAACTCAGCTCCTCACCATCTTCTTACCTGTGTTTAATTGGTCTAGTTTATTTTGTCTGGGAGCAGTGGAGGCTTTATGGAAGGACCAACAGGCTATACATTTTCTAAGGCTATACAGAGAAAGGATTGCTTGTTGTTTGCAGCCTCTGGCAAAATATATGTGTTTAATTATTTGCACTGATTGCTGCAAGACGTTACCCGGTAGACCCTGGCTTTGCATTCAGTGTTCTCCACATCCATTTGATTTTCCCTCCAGCCGAGGCAGTCCTTCTGAAATAATCACATGCAACTCAATATTTGATTGCCTTTACCTCCACTCTGGACGCAGCACAGGCTTCTGCACTTGGAAGGAGAAAATCCACCTCGATGTTGAAGAGTTGTCTGAATACTTTCAGAGAAGATGTGTAAGAAGCATAAAAGAAACTGCATGAAGGATTTTCTGTCCCTGTTTCTTATAGTTAGAAAACATATCAAAATAAACACGAAGTTGCCTGTGAAAAAATAAATATGACTTTCTGTCTGCCTATTTGTAAAAGCAGCTGAAAAAAATTCCATTTCTAAATGTTTAATCTTACTAATATAAATAACATCTGGCTCATACAAATATGATCCTTCACTGCGTACTGAATCCATTATCACTGCTGTTTGTCAGAGGAGAAGATGCACTATCTAATATCTACAGGTACACTTTTACTGCCATTTGTAAGCACCAGCAGTCTTTTTTTGACAGTTGCTTCAGGACAGAAGGCAGAGAGGGGAGGGAAGGACAAGCAGCAAACAGCTAGGGCTGGGAGTCAAACCTAGGACCTGCCCCACCTGCTAATCCACACTGAGATCCATCAGTTACAGTTTTTTAAAATCTAAATATTGTTATGCGATTGGAGGTAAAAAGGTCATGCAGTTACAACATTTTCCAGCATAGTAAAGCATTTAACTAAACTCAAACTGTTAAAGTCTCTACATACTTCTGTTTGACTCACAAAACCTCATATTCATACTTGTTTGGGTCAGATAAACCACAATGTTCCACTCTGATATACTGTTTTTACTACAGCCCCATAGGGGGCGACAATGCGTTCTTATCTTCACCGCAAGACAAGTTTCTAAAATGAGGAAAACAGCAGATCCCTTATTCTCTAATTCTCAAACACATCAATCATTGTGTTTTATTCTTCTTTGGCTCATGAGCTGACTTGTGGTTTTGGTGCCACCTTTTGATTTGGGGTATTATATTCCATGTCGACACACAGCATGTTTGCAGAAATCTGGGCAGTACTCTGCAAGTCCTGGTGGACTCTTCTGGGCAGGCAAATATGACAAAACATACGTCACTTGAGATTTCCAGTCGAACACGCAGCACAGCAGTGAAGAAATACTCAGCATCATGGAGGAAATCTGCCATTTTGTACAATAAAGCAACAAGGGTCAGAGGGTAAACTTCCTTTAAAATTGTATTCTAAAAAATATGCAGTCATGTTTAATAAATTAGGATATGTGTTCTGATGAGATTTCCAACAATGGTTACCTCTGATTCAGGATGCTTTATACTACAATTTGATGTGATCCGATAAGATGAAGCGGGATAAGACAAGGGAAGGATGATTTGCACCTGAAAGACAATAATTTTCCAACAATTATGCCAAAAAAGAACTGGGAGAGGACTTTCTAAAGACACTAAATATTCCAACAATCCTGCAGAATGTCTTGCAGGAAATCTCTGAGTGGTGTCCACAGAAGTCCAAACTGTTCTGTACTGTGTTTAACCCACATGCCAAAAAATAAGTTGTTCTTTTAAAAATATTAGTTGACCCACTTCCGAAGGTTGTTAAAGTTTATTTTTGGGACATTTGCTGTAGATGTTTTTGCCCAACGCAAGTACGTCAGCAAATGTCTCACAGGCGTTTATTTTATATCATCACAATTTAGAACGCATCAGATTTTATCAATGACCATTTAAAAAGCAGTGCATCAAAAACTGCCTCTAGTCACGGGTGTTCTACTGATGCACACACATCATCCTCCTGGGTTTCCATGAATCGGAAAACAAGATGGTTCATCTTAACTTCCGTAGTGTTCATCCGGATGTTTCGAGTATTTCGGGCCTAAAATAGTTTGATCAGAAGCAATTGGAACTTCCCTTCCAGTCACACTTGGCAGCAAAATCACAGAGCTGAACACATATTAAACTACTACGACAAGCAAAATAGGATTAAAGTGCAAATTTACTCACATTTAGTTTCATTTGCCAGATTCACTCATTGTTCAGAAACATTACAGGAGCAAACAAATGTGTGAAAAAAGCAGCACGGCTGGCCTACAGGCTTTCATTAAAGGTGAGGCTGCCTTTGGCACCGGCTGCCCTGATTTGATCTCAAGTTCAATTTGATTTCTGTCTTGCTGTCATTGGTTTAACACCGAGCAGTCTGGTGGGGGAAGCAATGAAGTTAGTAATTCATCTCAGAAAAGGGCAAAGTCAGAGCCAGTCACTTGCTAAATATGATGTGCAGCGGCCAATTCATGGGATCTGGAAACCAGGCTCACCTCTGACCTTTGGCCTTTTTAAACCCGTCAACCTTTGCCAGATGACACGTTTGAATCTCAACATCAGCTGAAATGTGTTTGGTGTAAATATGTGGAGAAAGAACTGCCACACAAAGCCAGCACAGAGCAATGCAATAGTATTCACACCCTTTCATAACAACAGGCATCGGTGTCTTTTGCTGGGATTTTATATGGCAGGCCAACACAAAGTAGTGAATAATTGTGAAGCAGAAGGAAACGAATGCATCATTTTAACATTTTTTACAAAAGTGTGCTGTGCAAATGAATTCAGCCTCCCTGAGTCAGTTCTTTGCATTTATTATTTCAAGTAGTCCTGCTGGAGCGTGAACCTCCAACCAGTTTCAGGTGTTTTCGTCTAAAAAAAAAAAAGAACCTCCAGTCCAATAAATGTATGTCTTTAATAATTCTAATTATATTTTTTTATATGGCAAGCAAAAATAAATATTAGAAACAGCTACAAAACATTAGTCCCGTCCTCCTTCACCAGAACTTTATCTCTTCGGTCGGACAGTTTACGGCCATGGGGTGGAAAGCTAAAATGACTGAATCTTAATCAGCTTTCTGAATGTGTTACAGCAGTGCTGCATCCCTCCCACTCATCTTAAGTCAGATGAATTATGGCAGAAACGTCTTCCTGCTGTTCCAGGCGTAGCCTGCAGGTGTTACCAATCCTGAACCAAACTGAGCGGCCTACAGCAACGACGAACGAACGCGTTCAGGAGTCTGCTCATCATCACTCATACAAACATCATCCCAGCGACTGTCTTCCAACAAAACTCGCTGTAAACTAAAGCAGGCTAATTAATCTGCCGATAAACTACACATCAAAAATGAAAAAGATTTGATTGAGGTTTGATCTCAGGAGCTCCTGCAGGAAAGCGTTCTAGATCTCTATGACACCAACATAGTACATCTCAAACTGTTTGCCAGGAGTTAACATTTTAGAATAAAGTTTTATGTCCAAGGTCCAAATATAGTTCAATCAAGTATTTCTTCCTGCTGACAGATTCTCCCACCTGAGCTGTTGATCTCTGCAGCTCCTCCAGAGTAACCTTGGCAGCTTCTCTGATTAATGCTCGCCTTCCATCCTCTCTCCATGTTCAGATGATGGATTGAAGTGAGCTCTGGGAGACGATTAAAGCTTGGGTCGTTGTAGAATCAACCCTGTCATGATCATAAGAATCATGACAGGGTTGGTTCCACTTTTTGATGTCTTATTGTCGTTTTGCTGAGGATCTTTGTCTTGCGTTTCTCATCACGCTTTTGTCTGATTATACCCTGTTGTGTTTCAGTCCTTCCCTGCTCTCCCTCAGCTGCTCTTCATCCAGGAACCAGACCCACCTGCTTCCATCCTACTTATCAGCCTCCACAGTTTTTAGGCCCACAGTCTCATCACTCCTCGTCGGTTCCTCCTGTTACATTCCTGTTTCTCTTACCCCTGTTTGGACTCCAGTTGGAGCCCTGTGTCTTTTCTTTTATTTTCTTTGTCATTTTTGGAAAATGTTGCTGTTTCAACATTAATGCAAGTTTCTATTTGATTGAATATCCTTTACCTGCATCCTGTCTGCCTGCTTTTTGGTCCTTATATACACCGAGACAGGACCAACCCTGCTATAAACCTCTCCACAACATTCTGACCTGTCTGTTGGTTTCCTTGGTCTTCATGATGCTGTTTGCTCTCTAACAAACCTCTAAGGCCAAAAACAGAACAACTCCAGTTAGACTTAGGTGACTTCTCAAATAAACTGGTTGCATTGGATTTCCTTTTTTAGGGGTTTCTGAGTAAAGGGGGGTAAAAAGAAATGCATGACACACTTGTAAAACTTTTATTTGAAAAAATTCTAAAAACTATCTCTTTGTGCTGGTCTAAAATCGGGGCTGTAACGTGACAAAACACAGTAAAGTACAAGAAGTATAATTAAAGTATGTAATTAGAGTATTTTAGCACCAAACGTGTGTTCCAGAAACAGAAGGGGAACAGAAGTGATAGCGTGGTCGTTAGGGTCAAATAATTTGTCTCATCTATCGAAACTCTTTTGCTGCTGTGAAGGAGGCGTGAAGCCTCAGGGCTTGGCGAGGAGACCGCGTTGGTGAGGTGGGGATGGAGGCTTGATTGGAATGATTGGCACCTGTGAAAGAGGGCTTGGGCAAGTGCACGGACCATATCAAAGAGGATCAGCTGGGGCACAGAGTGACCTGACTGTTATTAGGTGCCAAAATGAAATAGCCGCTCCGTAGCCCTTCAAGAAATCATTTAACCAGTCACAGCCGAGCGAAATACGCTCATGCTTGGGCGCAGACACACACACACACACACACACACACAGAAAGCCACACATATACACACATTTTACAGTAAATACCAGAGGTTGATAGTATACATGCTCAGAAATGCGACCTATGCTGAAAAGTCAGTTGTAGGAAACTTGTCTTCAAGCTCCAAAAAGTTGGATGACTGAGTTATTTCTGATGGTGCAAAACTCCATAATTAATGTCATCAACAACCAGATGTTACAGGAAAGATTTCAACCAGAGTCTGATTTTATGCTTCTGACGCCTATGAACTCTTATCTGGATTTTTGTGTTCATGTTATCCAAAGCAAACCTCTCATCTTTGCTGCCCTGATGACATACATTAGCCTGTTGTTCCTCATCATGTTGTCATGAAACTTTAATGTGCCCTTCGCCTCGTTAACTGGTGTCAGGTGAGAGCTGGGAAGCTGTGACTGGCTGGAAGGACAGACACAAAAAGCACTAATAAAAGCGTAATGCAGTCAGAGCGCAAACACTGTCAAGGTTTTAAAGGAAATGGATGATAAACAGTGATGTGACAACACGGCAGCCCACTGGCTGGTCAGGGAGAATTCTGACCCGATGAGTCTCTGAATCCCAACAGAGACAGCAAGAAACCGTCAGGGATTTGTGTTTAAACTGTCAGACTGACAACATGGACGCTGCACGTCTGAGCAAACACAAATAAAGACCCCTATCTTTTTATTTAAATATTTGTTTAGATCCGAACTGGATAAAATTATACAACCCTAACAAAAACTGAAAAATCACACAATTTGGACTTTATTTACTGCTCACAGACATGACCCAAAACTGTTCACTGCCGAACACTCTGGCTTCTTAAAGTATTACTGGAAAGTTTATTTCAGTAAAATCAGCAGAAACCTAAAATTCTGTCTCAGAAAATTAGAATATTACCTCAGATCAATAAAAAAGGATTTTTAATCTAGAAATGTGGACCTACTGAACAGTACAGGGGTTGGACAATGAAACTGAAACACCTGTCATTTTAGTGTGGGAGGTTTCATGGCTAAATTGGACCAGCCTGGTAGCCAGTCTTCATTGATTGCACATTGCACCAGTAAGAGCAGAGTGTGAAGGTTCAATTAGCAGAGTAAGAGCACAGTTTGGCTCAAAATATTGAAATGCACACAACATTATGGATGACATACCAGAGTTCAAAAGAGGACAAATTGTTGTTGCACGTCTTGCTGGCGCATCTGTGACCAAGACAGCAAGTCTTTGTGATGTATCAAGAGCCACGGTATCCAGGGTAATGTCAGCATACCACCAAGAAGGACGAACCACATCCAACAGGATTAACTGTGGACGCAAGAGGAAGCTGTCTGAAAGGGATGTTCGGGTGCTAACCCGGATTGTATCCAAAAAACATAAAACCACGGCTGCCCAAATCACGGCAGAATTAAATGTGCACCTCAACTCTCCTGTTTCCACCAGAACTGTCCGTCAGGAGCTCCACAGGGTCAATATACACGGCCGGGCTGCTATAGCCAAACCTTTGGTCACTCATGCCAATGCCAAACATCGGTTTCAATGGTGCAAGGAGTGCAAATCTTGGGCTGTGGACAATGTGAAACATGTATTGTTCTCTGATGAGTCCACCTTTACTGTTTTCCCCACATAAGAGAGAGTAACGGTGTGGAGAAGCCCCAAAGAAGCGTACCACCCAGACTGTTGCATGCCCAGAGTGAAGCATGGGGGTGGATCAGTGATGATTTGGGCTGCCATATCATGGCATTCCCTTGGCCCAATACTTGTGCTAGATGGGCGCGTCACTGCCAAGGACTACCGAACCATTCTTGAGGACCATGTGCATCCAATGGTTCAAACATTGTATCCTGAAGGCGGTGCCGTGTATCAGGATGACAATGCACCAATACACACAGCAAGACTGGTGAAAGATTGGTTTGATGAACATGAAAGTGAAGTTGAACATCTCCCATGGCCTGCACAGTCACCAGATCTAAATATTATTGAGCCACTTTGGGGTGTTTTGGAGGAGCGAGTCAGGAAACGTTTTCCTCCACCAGTATCACGTAGTGACCTGGCCACTATCCTGCAAGAAGAATGGCTTAAAATCCCTCTGACCACTGTGCAGGACCTGTATATGTCATTCCCAAGATGAATTGACGCTGTATTGGCCGCAAAAGGAGGCCCTACACCATACTAATAAATTATTGTGGTCTAAAACCAGGTGTTTCAGTTTCATTGTCCAACCCCTGTATGTCCATGTTCTGTACATAATCTGCACTCAGTACTTGGCCATGAATGCGGCGTGGCATGGAGAAGATCAGCCTGTGGTTCTGCTCAGGTGTTCTGGAAGGCAAGGTTGCTTCATTTGTGGACTTCAGCTTGTGTGCATTGTTGGTTCTGGAGTCTTTCATCTGCCTCTTGACAATAGTCCATAGGTTCTCTTGGGGGTTTGGATCAGGCCAGTTTGCTGGTGATACCATAGTAAATAAAGCAGCTTTTGGTACCTTTGTCAGCGTGGGCCGGTACCAAGTTCTACTGGAAAATGAAATCTCCATAAAGCTCGTCAGCAGAAGGAATAATAAAAATACAGTGAACCAGAACCAGCAGATGACACCGGTCCACAAATCATCAGTGACTGTGGAAACTTCACACTGGACCTCGATCATCTTCTCTGCCTCGCTACTCCTTCTCCAAACTCTCCAAGCTAATTTACTTTCATCTGAAAAGAGGATTTTGGACCCCTGAGCAACAGTCTGGTTCTTTTTCTTCAAATAGTTGTTTTCAAACTAATGACAACTTTCTTTAGATCGAGTAGAGTAAAATAATGAGCCTTTTCTAAAACAAATACCTGAACAAGCCTAATTTTGCAACTGAATCTGCCGTTAGATTGGGAGAGTGAAGACCAACCAAAGAGCTGACAGCTGGAACAAAGAACAAGCAAGGAGCATTTCTTCAGGACACCAACTCATAGTCAGCAAACAGTCCAGATCTTAATCCAGCTGGTCAAACTGGTCCATCTGGTGAACCATTCTGCAGACATGGATTAATACCTGCTATACCACAAGGCAGTAAAATCTATTTAGATTTGAGAATTAATTTCTCAATTCCAGATTTTAGGATGCAGCAGCATTTGTTTCAGCCAAATTAGTAATGATAAAACAATGAATTCGTTGGGTTTCAGAAGGTCCTAGAAGATCGACCTTAAAGAAAGAGACGGGCTACAACAACAGACTGGTTGGGATTTTTATTTTTTGGTTTGTGGTTCCATAATTTTTCCCTCAACACTGAATGACTCCAGGCTTGTTTGCTAGATGTGACAAAGAACAATATGTCATTAATGACCAACATTATTGTTTTAGTCATGTTCTTTACCACCAGAATGATCGGCTGCTAAACCTCCTATAGAAGTGATTTCAGAGCTATGCTAACGGTTGTAATACGGCTCCCGGGTTTATTTGAAGTAGATTTCTCACTGAGGTTTTCCGTTTGTTAAATATTTCTTATTGATGTTAAATGTGGTGACATTCTGGTGACAGTAAAGATTTACTTAAAATTTGATTCAATGGGATGTAAAATGTCCCCATATCTAAGCAGAGTGGTTTCAGATTAAATGATATCAATTCTTAAAAAAGAAAATGTTTTGGGCCAATCTCCGGGTTTTATTCAGCAGATGGATTTCACTTTATCCTCACTGGGACATGAGCTGGAAATGAGCAATTCTTGACATCCAACAAGGATTTTTATAGGCAAAATTATTGACCAAATGGTGCAGAAATCCAAAGCTGAAAAACTTGTCCAATACTTTCCCGATCGGTGCTTTGGGCCAGTCAGTAAATCTAAAAATGGACTGGTTTAAAATGTGCTCCCAACAAAAAGTTTCATTGGGGATCTTCCAAAACAAAAGTTTGGGCTCCATTTGGGTGAACTTCTTCTTCTGCCCCCCCATTGCAGAATGACAACTGGACTTTAAGATTTTCGAGATAGCAGAAGATGAAGCAGCCATTCCCAATCTGAGGACTCCATCTCTGGGCTTCCACCAGCTCAGCAGCCTGTGCAGAACAAATCTTCTCTGTTACTCAGCAGCACAGACACATTTGCAGCCACCCGCTGCTCATCAGCCATGTCTTTGTGAGCATTTCCTCATTTGTTGTGTCAACACGTTGGTCGGCTCTCCGTCCCCTTGAGGGACTGCTTCACTCATGACTTCCCCATTTTGTCCCCCCCGGGGGGTCCTTGCCCTTTGAAAAAATGATCATTTTTACCCCGCCCCCCTACCGAATGCTGTGTGAAAATCAGCCCGATAGGCCAACGTTGAGGAAATCCGTCAACCCCAGAAAGTCCTCTGAGGTTCGTAGAGCAACAGAGGACTGCTCACAGTTGAATTGGAGGAGAGAGTTTCGAAAACTTTAACGCACGGCTACCAAATTTTACACACATGTTCCTGGCCGCACTGGTGACGCATTCTGTGATTTTGGTGTCTCTAGCCACTTCAGGGGCCGGGGGAGGCGAGTTTGAAATTATGGCCTTAATTGGCAGGGATTATGGCAATGCATTGGCATTGTGCGTGGCTCATGCAGTGTGTTTGGGGCCCTGGCTTCGCGTAGGAGTGTTTGTTCTGCACATGCTTGGTACCAGTGCAGTGTGTTTGGGGCCCTGGCTTCGCGTAGGAGTGTTTGTTCTGCACATGCTTGGTACCGTTGGAAAGGGTAGACTCAGACGATTAAAACTAGACCATCCATGTCTTCATAAACCACTGCTATCTCCCACAAAAAGCCTCAAAAGATCCGCAGGTTCGTTTGGGGGGGACACAAGGTGATAGTGAGGGACATGTGCAATACTTGTTGTGAAATAGGGAATCATAAGGGGGAAAATCCTCCATCTTAGGTAGAGTGTGTTTTGGGCCCTGGCTTCGCGTAGGAGTGTTTGTTCTGCACATGCTTGGTACCGTTGGAAAGGGGAGAGTCAGACGATTAAAATTAAAACTAGACCATCCATGTCTTCAAACCACCACTATCTCCCACAAAAAGCCTCCAAAGGTCCGCAGGTTCGTTTTTGGGGGGACACAAGGTGATAGTGGGACATGTGCAATACTTGTGAATAGGGAATCATAAGGGAAAAGCATTGAAGAAAATTTGAGTCTTTTTGCTCTCATTTTCTGGGTATTTTCTGGGTATCAGCATTTTCTCCATTGCACACAGTGCGCATTGCACAGTGCGCATCTTGTACTTGTTCTGATCAAAAATCTGTTGACCTCAGTCGCCTGCGATGCACCTGAAAGGAAATAGCTAGCGGAAGGTGCTAGGCATCTGTGCATTCACACACTGGTAGGGAGTAGGGCTGAATGGGATGCAGAGCTGCGAATTTGGGCCAGATCGTTGCAAAGCGTTGCCGAGTTGCGGAGCGTCAAATGTGCTGAGCGAGCCAAATTTCCTCCTCGCCGTTTCCAGCAGGAACGTCCGACCGACACGGGATCGACGTTTTCACACTCTGTACGACCCCCCGAATGGGCTGTGTGAAAATCAGCCCAATAGGGCAACGTTGAGGAAATCCGTCAGCCCCAGAGAGTCCTCTGAGTTTACCCAGAGGGACTGCTGCCTGAATCCTGGAGACAGGCCGACACCCCCTTGGGCTCCACCCCTGGCTACCAAATTTTACACCGCACTGGTTGATTTTGATTTTGCACTGTCCCACGCACACCTGATGATTTTTGCCAAGTGTCTCTAGCCACCTTAATTTTGGGACATTTGCCTTAATTTTTACAAATTGTTGTCCCAAACCTCATGTTGATTTGTTGTCATCAGCACATATGCTGATTCTTGCTGGTGTCCCTCCACAGCCAAATCTGAACCTCAACAAAGTGTCCCAAAACACCCTAAGTGTCAGGCAAAAGTCAATGGGCTAACTGCCACACTCTCCCCTTACACCATCCCCCAACAAAATGTCCCTATGCCAGTGCCACCCAGTCCCAAACACCCCATCCCATGTCTTCAACACCACACTATTCCCACAAAAGTTTCAAATGTCAGGCAGGTTCGTTGGGGGGGGGGGACACAATTTGATAGTGAGGGACATGTGCAAACTTGTGAATAGGGAATCATAGGGAAAATCCTCCATCTTAGGTGAGTGTGTTTTGGCCCTGGCTTCGCGTAGGAGTGTTTGTTCTGCACATGCTTGTACCGTTGCAACAAGGGGAGAGAAAGGGGAGAGACGATTAAAAATTAAAAGGACCATCCTTGTGTCTTCAAACCACTGCTTCTTGGTACTTTGCCCCAAAGGTCCCAGGTTGATATTCCCAGGGCAAAGTGCCTCAAAGGTCCTCATGTTCTTTTGCTTGTCACACAAGGTGATGTGAGGGACATGTGAAAATACTTGCCAAATCTGAATCAAAGTGTCCCAAAAAAAGCTAATTGTCAAAAAAATTTTTGGCTCTCATTTTCTTTTTTCACTTTTCTCCCCATCAATGTATGCCAAGTGTCTCACCTTAATTTTGGACATTTGGCACATATTAACATTATGGAAGATGTCTGATCAAAAATGGCCCGAGTTTACCCCAGGGAAGGTGCCTGATTGCACCTGAAAGGAAATAGCTCGGCGGAAGGTGCAGGCATCTGTGCATTCACACACTGGTAAGTGCTGGCAATGGGATGCAGAGCTGCGAGTTTGGGCCAGATCGGACAAAGCGTTGCCGAGTGTGCGGAGCGTCAAAATGTGCTGAGCGAGCCAAATTTTTTCCTCCTCGCCGTTTCCAGCAGGCAACGTCCGACCGACACGGGATCGACGTTTTCACGCTTGTACGACCCCCCGAATGGGCTGAATGGCCCAATGATTGAAACGTTGAGGGAAAGTGTCAGCCCAGATAGTCCCAACGTTGAGGAAATCAAAGTCAGCCCCAGAGAGTCCCTGATTTTACCCCAGGGAAGGTGCCTGATTCCTGGGTACACTCGGCCGGACACCCCCTTGGGCTCCACCCCTGGTTCCAAGTTCTCCATTGACTTTTGCCTCACAGTTTCCCCATTCTGAAATGTATGCCACAGTGCCAAATCTGTCCCAAAACATTTGTTTATTTTTTGGGACATTTGCCCTACATTAACATTTTACAAGTGTCCCAAACCTCATGTCCCAGAAGTTTCATCAGCACAAGGATTGCCTGAAAATCCTGGGCCAACCTCTGAACCTCACACAAAGTGTCCCCTACCACCAGCCTTTGTCAGGCAAATTTGCCAATTTTCAATGGGCTATTTTGCCTTACACTGTCCCCCTGTTAATGTGTGCCAAGTGTCCCAAAAAACACCCTAATTTTGGGACATTTGGCACATATTTAACATTAGGAAATGTCAGGCCCAAAGCCCGAGTGCGAGTATCAGGGAAGGTGCCTGATTCCTTGGTACACTCATTTCTGGGGACATGGGCACCCAACCCCTTGGGCCTCCACCCCTGGTTCCTTTGCCTTTCCTGCCTCTCACTTGGCTGACATTGATAATTTGCTCCCACCCTAATTTTTCCTTTTGCACCATTTGACATTTTCCCAAATTACAGTTTCTTACTGAAAGGTCCTGTTGCCAAGTGCCCAATGCACCCTGAAAGGAAATGGGCAGCGGAAGGTTTTAGGCATCTGTGCATTTTTCCCCACACATGGTTGAAGCTTGTCAATGGGATGTCAGAGCTGCAGTTCACCCCAGGTCATCAGCACAAAGCGTTGCCTGATTCCGGAGCGTCCACAGCCAAAGCCAACCCCAAAGTGTTTCCAGCCCTAAATTGTCCAAACAGTCGGGATCGACTTTTCACCTTACACTCTCCCCAATGAATAATGTGTGTGAAAGTGTCCCCGATACACCCAATTTTGGGACATCCGTCACCCCAGAAAGTCCTCTTGTGGAAGCTCAAATGTCAGGCAAATGGCCCGAGTTTACCCCAGGGAAGGTTGAAGGTGGGAGAGAGTTTCGAAAACTTTAACGCTCGGCTACCAAACACCCCTTGGTACCTCCACCCCTGGTTCCCTGTTTTCCCTGGTTCCAAGTTCTCCATTGCCTTGCCTTCCCCCACTTACAGTTTCCCCACTTCATGCCCCACTGCCAAGTGTATGGTGCCAGTGCCAAAAAACACCTTAATTTTGGGACATTTGCCTTACATTTTTAATGCAGGGTGTCCCAAACCTCATGTTCAGATTTGGTTGTCATCAGCAGCACATATGCTGATTCTGCAGAGCCGAGTTTGCCAGATCACACAATCTGTCCCAAAACACCTCAACAGTGTGTCCGATTAAAAAAACCCCTACGTTTTCAGGCAAACTGGACCGTCAATGGGCTATTTCCCTTACAAACTCCCCAATGGGCTGAGGGGAAAGTGATAGGCCAACGTTGAGGGACATGTGACACAATGATTGTCCCCAGTGAAAACCTCATGTTGTCCATTTGGTCATCAGCAGCACTATGCTGATACTTGAAAGTCCACAGCCAAATCTGATCCTCAATTGGACTCGTTGTTTTTGGCCCACTGCCCTACATTAACATTGGGGTTGTGTCAGACAAACACCCCAAGGTTACCCAGGGACAGGTGCCTGAAACATGGGTCCATGTCTTCATACACCCTTTGTGCATGTATCCCCCCAAAACCACACTGGTCCGCAGTGTCCCACATGGGGGGACACCACAGGTGGTATGCCAGGTTTTTTCGGGCCCATGGCACTTGTACTGGCCGTGTCCCTCGTATACACCTGTTTATGGGTTGGGGGGCCATTCATTGACTTGTACTGGCCATGTCCCTCGTATACACCTGGTGTGGAATGGTTTTCCCTTATGGGCCACCAGGTGCTAGTGCCTCAATGTCTATCCATGGCCCATTGACTTGTACTGGCCGTGTTTCCCCTCAGTATACACCTGGTGTCCCTGGTTTTCCCTTATGGGCCACCAGGTGCATGTGAGTGCCACGGCCAATACTATCCTATGGCCCATTGACTTGTACTGGCCTGTCCCTCGTATACACCTGGTGTTTTGGCCCTGAATGGGATGCACGAGCTGCTTATTTGGCCACTTGTACAGGTTGCATAAAGGGAGTGCATGGGAGACGATTAAAAATACCATCCGATGGCCCATTTGTCCTGGCCGTGTCCCCTCCGTCCACACCTGGGGTCCCTGGTTTTCCCGTTTGGGGGACCCCACAAGGTGCATGTGAGTGCCACGGCCACGTTTGTATAGGAAATCATAAGGGAAAAGCTTTTGCTTAAATTTGAGTCTTTTTGGCTCTCTCATTCATTGGGTACCACTCGGCCGGCATTTTCTCCACCCTTGGATTGCACAGTTCTCCATCTTCTACTTTTCTGATCAAAAGTCCTGTCTGTTGACCCCCCAATGAAGTGATGCGAAATGTCCCTGAAAAAGTAGCTAGCGGAAGGTGCCTTCACACTTTGCCTGTGCATTTCACACAGTGGTCTGCAAGGCTCATGTTCAGATTTGGGTCATCAGAGCTGCAAGTTTTGGGCCAGATCGGACAAAGCGTTGCCGAGTTGCGGAGCGTCAAATGTGCTGAGCCTCAAGCCAAATTTCCTCCTCGCCGTTTCCAGGCAAACGTCCGACCGACATTTGCCTTATCGACTCTCCCCAATGCTCTGTATGACCCCCCGAATGGGCTGTGTGAAAACATCAGCCCATAGGCCAACGTTGAGGAAATCCGTCAGCCCCAGAGAGTCCCTGAGTTTACCCCAGGGAAGGTGCCTGATTCCTGGGTACACTCGGCCGGACAACCCCTTGCTCCACCCCCCTGGCTCCATTGGCCCACAGTTTCCCCCTGGGCCTCCCCAATTTTCCCCAATGATACATGTATGCCAAGTGTCCCACCCCTTAATTTTGGGACATTTGCCCAAGTGCTCCCAAACCTTGATTTTTGCCTTACACTTTCTTGAAAATGATAACATATGCCAAGTGTCCCAAAACGACCTAATTTTGGGACATTTGCCTTACCTTACACTTTCCCCAATGTTAATGTATGCCAAGTGTCCCAAAAATCAATTTTCAGGGCATTTGTCCCAAAACTCATGTTCAGATGTTTGCAAATGGCCCAGTTTACCACAGGGAAGGTGCCTGATTCTTGAAAGTCCACAGCCAAATGGGCTGACCCCTCCAAGTGACTTTTGAGTTTTGGGACCCCACTTTACATTAAACATTGCCAAGTGGGACCAGTGTTTTGGACATTTGCCAAACATTTTCCCCAATGTTAATGTAGGCCAAGTGTCCCAAAACATGTGCCATTTTTTGTACATGGCACATACACTTGAAAAATCCACACCCTTTGTGCATGTATCCCCTCCAAACCACACTTTGCCATTTTTTTCGGGCCATTCCCCATTGACTTGTACTGGCCGTGTCCCTCGTATACACCTGGTGTCCCTGGTTTTCCCTTATGGGCCACCAGGTGCATGGGGAGTGCCACGCCAATAATATGGCCCATTGACTTGTACTGGCCGTGTCCCCGTATACACTGGTGTCCCTGACTGGGCCACCATGTATGGCCGTGTCCCAAAAACGTAATACACCTGGTGGTCCCATTACACTTTTCCCTTCCCATGGGCCACCATGTACATGGGGCAAGTGTCCCCCAGTGTGCCAGTGCCCATTGTACTGTCCTATGTCCCCATTAACTTGTACTGGCCGTGTCCCCATGTATGCCATTTTTTGGGTGTCTTACATTTTCCCAATAATGGGCCACCCAGGGCCAAGTGTCCCCCCAAACTATGGCCCATTTGGTGTCATCAGCCATATGCTGATACACCTGAAAGTCCCATGGGCCAGGTGCCAGGTGCCCTGTAAAAGGCCCCCCAATTCCCTATGGGCCAGGTGCATTGTCCCATTTACCTACCTCTGGCCCATGTGACTTGTACTGACAAGTGTCCCCCTCGTCACACCTGGTGTCACATATGCTTTTCCCTTATGGGCCACCAGGTGCATCTGAGTGCCACGACTCGCCAATACTATCCTATGGCCCATTGAGTGTACTGGCCGTGTCCCTCGTATACACCTGGTGTCCCTGGTTTTCCCTTATGGGCCACCAGGTGCATGGGAGTGCCACGGCCAATACTATCCTATGGCCCATTGACTTGTACTGGCCGTGTCCCTCGTATACACCTGGTGTCCCTGGTTTTCCCTTATGGGCCACCAGGTGCATGGGAGTGCCACGGCCAATACTATCCCTATGGTGGCCTGGGCCACCCGGTGTATACGAGGGACTCGGCCCACGCGTCCCCCCCCGCCTCCCTCCGTGACACCGGGTGTACACGAGGGACGCGGCCCACGCGTCCCCCCCCCCGCCTCCCTCCGCGGTCGTCGCTTCCACTCGGCGGCGGTCAAGGTAAACTCGGGGAAACCGGGTGCGTACGAGGTACGCGTCCCGCACATCTCCCCACACCCCCGCGTCCCTCCGCGGTCGTCGCCTCCGATCGGCGGCGGTTAAGGGAAACGGGGGACACCGGGTGTATAAGAGGGACGCGGCCGGCACCCGTAAGGGAAACGAGGGACACCGGGTGTATAAGAGGGACGCGGCCGGCACCCGTAAGGGAAACTGGGGACACCGGGTGTATACGAGGGCCACGGACCACCCCGCCTTAAGGGAAACGAGGGACACCGGGTGTATGAGAGGGACGCGGCCGGCACCCTTAAGGGAAACGAGGGACACCGGGTGTATGAGAGGGACGCGGCCGGCGCCCTTAAGGGAAACGGGGACGCCGGGTGTATACGAGGGACGCGGCCGGCCGCCGTAAGGGAAACTGGGGACACCAGGTGTATGAGAGGGCCACTTTCACTCTGCTGCGCATTCTCCTTGCTCCCAATTTTGCCGAGGGCGGAACCGCGGCGGCTTTAACTTTTTTCTCTCCGGGCTCACCTAGAAGCGACCTGGGACTCTGTGTCTACCTATGAAACCGGTCCCTGGGGGGGGGGACGTCCACGTTTTCTGGCGCGCCCCGCCGGGCCGCTCCCGCTTCCCCGATGATAGGGAAAAGGGCCGCGGCCAATGTTTAACCCTATGGGGGACGCTCCAAACAATGGCGTATTGGCGCACCTCTGAAACGCTACTAAAGGAGCAGACTCTACATATTTAACATTTACTGTTCGTTCCTTCTTTCTATGAAACGACTCCTGGATCAATGATTAACATAGCACTTTTTCGTTCCCATAGAAAGTACTCCTGGATCATCTTCTGTTCTTTTTCCTTCTCTGCTCCTCTCTCTAACCCCCAGTCGGTCGTGGCAGATGGCCGCTCACACTGAGCCTGGTTCTGCTGGAAGTTTCTTCCTGTATAGAAAAGGGAGTTTTCCTCTCTAACTGTCGCTACATCCATGCTTAGTATGAGGGATTGCTGCAAAGTCAACGCCGGTTGACTGTCCACTGTCTCTACATGCTCATCCGGGAGGAGTTACTGCTACAAAATCTCTGACTCGATGCAATCTGTAAGATGAGGGAAGGGCTCTAAATTCATTATCAGGAGTTTTATGGTTCAATTCAATTCAGTTTATTTATATAGCGCCAATTCACAACACATGTCGTCTCAAGGCACTTCACAAAAGTCAGGTACATACATTCCAATTAATCTGGAGAGGAAAAACTCCCTTTTAACAGGAAGAAACCTCAGCAGCAGAACCAGGCTCAGTGTGAGCGGCCATCTGCCACGACCGACTGGGGGGGTTAGAGAGAACAGAGCAGAGACACAAAGAGAACAAAGAAGCACTGATCCAGGAGTACTTTCTATGGGAAGGAAAAGTAAATGTTAATGGATGTAGCTCCTTTAGTCGTTTCACCTAGAAAGAAAGAAAGATAAACTCTGAGCCAGTTTTCAAGGTTAGAGTCTGAAGAGAGCACATAGAGTTAGTTACAGTAAAAGCTCAGTCAGTAGCTAGTCTAGGAGAGAGAAAGGGTTAAACAAAAAGACAGGTAGAAAGCAAGAGAAAGGGTTAAACACTGAAAGACAGGGCCATGTGGATCATCGGTAGAGGGTGAGCATTAAGTTGTTGCCAGCAGAAGCTTGGAGATGCCCCTCTCCAGAAAGGTGTCACAGGTAGACACAGAGTCAGGCCAGTGTAGCTTCTAGAAGAGATGAGAGAGAGAACAAAGATAAAAAAGCTGAAATAACAGCAACAGAAATAATGAAAAGCAAAATTGAGAGAGTGTGTGAATTGCCAGTAGCGAAGAGGGTGAAAGTGGTCATTATGTCCTCCAGCCTAAGCCTATAGCAGCATAACTACAGAGATAGCTGTGATTGTCCTCTAAGCCACTCTAACTATAAGCTTTATCAAAAAGGAAAGTTTTAAGCCTAGCCTTAAAAGTAGACAGTTTGGTAAAACAGCCCACATTGGCCATTGTTCCACAGTTTCCACAAAACAGGGGAATTCCAGGTTCCTAGACCATCAACATTGGGCAGCAGCAGACATAAAGTTAAGGCAAAATTGGAGTAAAAAATCCAAAATCCAATTCATACAGTCAGTGCACTTAGCAACAGGAAGAAATTTCCTAAGGCAAGGCAAGGTCATGGAAGAGATCAGTCAGTAACTGAACTGCAAGCATCTTCTCAGATCAAAGACTTTGCAGGCTGTGACTCACCCCTACTCCTCACTTGTACAAAAATTTTTGAAAATTTCCTTATCTCAGATCAACAAAATAAAGGCAACACTGTTCTCCTTGTGTCTCCAGTCTGTTTGAAGCAGAGACACACCTTATCTGTCTCCTCCGCACAGAGAGGCCTTCTTTTGTAAACCATCGGCTCACTCACCCATTATGATGGCAATCTTAGATGATTAAAGACCCATGGAACAAACTGGGCTACCTGTTGCCATGATGTCATGTCTGGTCTAGAGCAACTGCAATGATTAAGATTTAGGGCCACTGGAGCTGTTTGTGGAAAAATATCAATTAGTTGCTGGCCACAGGGAGGCAGTTTATGTTTTGGATGTGAAGTGTAGCCTTTTACTGATCATTAAGGAGTACGTGTGAGTGCAAATGCTGACGCTTTTCAGTTGTTAGTGTATAAGAAACAGCTGTTTCTTGAAACAGCCCTTGTGTTAAGACTTTAAGAAGCCATTTACGAGTCTTGGTCTGCATTATGATTTTGCAGTACATGGCCATTACAATCGAACCACACCGTCAGTGGAGTAGTTTAGATGAAGGCATACTAATTTGCTAGAATGGTCCACCCAATGTCCAAATCTTAATTTAGATTTTTCTTAATCCAATTAAAAAAATCTCTAGCAAGAAAAGTGCTGTTTAGAGATGCAACCCATACAATTTGGCTGAATTTGAAGCTATTTTGCAAAGAAAAATAGGCAGCTGTAATCGCAGCAAAAGATGGTTTTAAAAACTATTGATTTGGAGGTGTTATATGCATGCCACACTTTTCAGTTTTTATTTCTAAAAAATATGTAAATTATCTATCCTTTCCTAATTTATTGTAGAAAGTAATTCAGTTCAATTCAATTCAGTTTATTTATATAGCGCCAATTCACAACACATGTCGTCTCAAGGCACTTCACAAAAGTCAGGTACATACATTCCAATTAATCCTAACCATTGAACAGTGCAGTCAGAGTTAGTTATTTATTCAAATTGGATAAAACGTTTTTCTGTCTAAGGAAACCCAGCAGATTGCATCCAGTCAGTGACTTGCAGCATTCACTCCTCCTGGATGAGCATATAGAGACAGTGGACAGTCACTGGCGTTGACTTTGCAGCAATCCCTCATACTGAGCATGCATGTAGCGACAGTGGAAAGGAAAAACTTTCTTTTAACAGGAAGAAACCTCCACTCTAGGAACCACCAGTAAACCTGCAGTCTGAGAACGAAGTGCTCTGTTAGGAACATATGGAACAATCAGATCTCTGATGTATGATGGAGCTAGATCATTAAGGGTTTTATATGTGAGGAGGACAATTTTAAATTCTATTCTGGATTTAACAGGGAGCCAATGAAGGGAAGCTAAAGTAGGAGAAATATGATCTCTCTTTTTAATTTTCATCAGAACTCTTGCTGCAGCCTTTTGAATCAGCTGAAGGTTTTAACTGCATTTTGTGGAAATAACTGAGCAATTAACATACATCCACAATCCCTGAACTACTTGAAGAAACAAAACCCCGTTCCCAACCAACTGGTCAGGCCCTCCCAATATTTTGCTTCCAACCATAAACATGTATAGATCCTTATGATCTATTATCTTGTTTTTAACCTCCACCAACAAATAAAAATAAATATATGTACTTTACCTGACCTTCTCCTGCATTTCCAACAGTCTAATTATCCCTATACATTTGGGGTGCACTCTAGTACGTATAACAAAAGTAGAACCTCTTAACATAATAATGAGCATAGAAGTTTAAGGCACATATAATAAAAGAGAATAATAAAGAGTGTTACTGCACTTTATACAGTGTAAACGTAATGATGATCTAATAAAAAGTATATTTAGTTAAGCGACGCACCAACGCTACATTCCTCAGTGCTGCATCTATACAGTTACTCCATTACACTTATCTGTCCCTTCTGAATCCGATCGATGAACGCTTGGACCTCTGTTGGTGTGCTGAACCTGAACGTTTCCCCTCGGTATGTTAGCACCAGTTTAGCCAGAGGGATGATGCCATGTCTCAGCCCGAGCTCGCGGAGTTGTTTGCGGACTCCATCGTATTGCTTGCGTTGCTTGTGGATCTCCGTTGCGACGTCCATGTAGAATCTCACCCGTTGGTTCTTGTAGAGGATATCCGTTTTTGCTTTACTTGCTTTGAATATCATATCTTTTTGTTTATAGTTAAGGAACCGCATAATTACAGTTCTTGGGGGTGCTTTTGCATTCCTTTTCGGGCCAACGCGGTGGGCTCTTTCCAGAAACAGGGGATTTCTCAAGGGAGGCAGCTCCAACATTTCTGGTAACCAGCTTTCCAGAAATCCACAGGCATCAGAGCCCTATGCGCCTTCGGGGAGATTCACCAGTCTAAGGTTGTTAAAGCGAGATCTCGTTTCCATGTCAGCTATTTTTTCCTCCATTAGCTTCTTTGTTTCCTCCAAGCTCTTAACTTTGTTAATTAGCGACATTTGTTCGTCTTCCATTGTGGACAAACGTTCCTCTGCCTGCGTCAAACGTTTCGTACATTCACCCACCTCTTTCCTCACTGTTTCTATAGCTGTCATAACACCATCAAATCTTCCAGATATCTCAGATTTTAAGCTCGTTATTGCTCCAAGTATATCTGCAGTGTCACCAAGTGAGGTATTCCTTTCGCCACTATTATCTGCTAGTCCTTTATCAATTCCCTTGTTGCTGCTCGGCTCCTTGCTAACTTTTTTGCTAGCCTCGTTTGTGCTAAGCTCCACGTTTTGTGGACCGTAGTCCGTCAACTTGGACTGCGTAGTTAATTTTGATTTATCTTTGTTCGGTCTTCCTGGGCCTGGCATAGTTTCATCCAACTCGAACGTAGTAACCGTTGTTGTAGCGTCCAGTAATTTTTTTTTAAAAGGGAATTTTCAGGATTTTTGTCAGGAGCAGTGTCGAACGCGACCTTCTACCTTGCGGTCATACCCGGAAGCCGAAGTGTCTTTTTATACAACAGTAGGCTATTTTTCCAGATTAAGTAGGAATCCTCTAGGTGTGTAGAGCGCCATTTTCTCTCCAATTTTCAAACATTGAGCTTTAAAGTACGCAGCTCTGAATTAAACGAGGGAGCTAGCCTCCTATGAATAATTACCTTCTTTTTCAAGGGGGCTGCATTGTCTAATGCACCATGCAATGATGAAGTAACACTATGAACAAGAGTCAACAAGAGAACAACAATCACTTTGTGAAGGGGAAGAAACAAAATTATTGCCCTCCACTGTGTTTTTCTGTGACAATGAGGAAATTAAAAGTGGAACAGATCCTTTGAAGGTTGTTACAGCATTGTCTGAGAAAGATCTATTATAATGAAATGCTCTTTCAGGTGTGGAGTACTTGGTTAAATTAAACTCAAAGGTTATTAAAAAATGGTCAGACAGGACAGGGTTATGATCAAATGAGATAAAGTGAGAGTAAGGGCCTGGTGGACGGTACAAAACAACAAACAAAAGTGGTTTTAGTGCTTTGCAATTTGGATGAGGAAAACTAAGGATTAAATATTCAAAAGAGTTGTAGCTATTGATTGGTCTGGGACTAGTCAATAAATCGGACTGAAAGATGGTTGCTACTCCTCCTCGCCCAGTATTTCGAGGAATGTGAAAATTTAAATAATTAGTAGGAGTTGACTCATTTATAGTAACATAATCCTCTTGCTGCAGCCAGGTTTCTGTGAGGCAAAATAAATCAATCTGATTGTCAGAAATCAGGTCACTAACTAGCAAAGTCTTTAAAGAGAGAGATCTTATGTTCAGTAAGCCACATTTAATTGTTTTATTTTTCTTTTTAGTCTGAGTTGTGTTTATTTTTATTAGATTTTCCTGATTTCCACCTTTTAGATAATTTTTTAATCTATTCAATTTTGGCCCTGGGCGAGACACTAATAGGGTAATGGGTGGGTAGCAGTACAGAAGCTGCAGAGAGGAGTGTTAAACTACGACCCTGCTTCCTGGTCTGAACCCTGGGTTGTCAGAGTTTTGGAGAACTAATAAATTCGGCCAGATTCCTAGAAAGAAGAGCTGCTCCATCCAAAGTGGGATGGATGCCGTCTCTCCGGATCAGACCAGGTTTTCCCCAAAAGGTTTGCCAATTATCAATGTAGCCCACATCGTTTTCTGGACACCACCTAGACAGCCAACGGTTGAATGACAGCATGCAGCTAAACATATCGTCACTGGTCAGATCGGGGAGGGGACCAGAGAAAATTACGGAGTCCAACATTGTTTTGGTAAACTTACACACCGAAGCAACACTAACTTTGGTGACCTCCAATTGACGTAACCGGGTGTCATTACCTCCAGCGTGAATAACAATCTTACTGTATTTACGCTTTTCCTTAGCCAGCAGTTTCAGGTACGATTTGATGTTGCCCGTTCTGGCCCCTGGCAGACATTTGACTATGGTTGCTGGTGTCTCTAGTGCCACGTTTCTGACTATGGAGCTGCCAATTACCAGAGTGGTGGTGACCTGTGGGCTGGGATCTAGGACTATGCTTTCTACGTACTGTCACCCAGCCGGCCAGAGGCCCCGGCTGCGCGGGCTCTGCTGAAGGACTGCTATGGGGAGCTACCCTCAGTGGCTCTGCGCTGGCTAAGGGGCCTCGGCTATCTGCTGGTTTTTCAACAGCGCGGAGCCAGGCCTCCAATTCCGACACCCTCGCCTCCAAAGCTACAAAAATGCTACATTTATTACACATACCATTATCACTAAAGGAGGCAGAGGAGTAACTAAACATCTGACACAGAGAGCAGGAGAGAGGAGACTCAGAGAGAGAAACAGCAGAACGGGTTGTCAAGGTGGAGTTAAAGGTAACGCTAAGCTAGCGACCCCTTACCACTATTAGAAAAACCGTGTAAGACATGGAGAGTCCCCAAACGTTAAATGCAACAACAGAAAGTATGTGTTTTAACGTGCTTATGTATTAGAACAAGTAAGAGATATCACAGTAGAGAGAAACCAGATCAAACGAGAGAGCCTTCACACACCAAACAATCCACCGAGTGCAACAGCGAAACAGGAAGTGACGAATACGCCTTACCAATAAAATACCTTAAAGTTGGTTATTGTGATGTTGCAAATACGGAAAATATCAGGGAACATGAATACTTTTGCAAGGCACTGTAATTCTGTGCAATTTTCTGCACTTGCTCAATTTAACTTGCAAACAGTTGCTATATACTGTACTTTAAAACAATCAGTATTTCAAAACTCAAAATGTACTGTCACTACAAAGCAACTTTTCCGCAGCTATAGCTGGTTAAAGCTCCATTGAAGCAAAGGTTTTGTATTTTAAAGCGACTTAACTCATCGTTTTTGTCATAATGTGATTCTTGTGTGGTGGACCAGAGGCAGACAAGCACAGAGAGATCAGAGTGGGATCAAAACTCCTTCTTTAATTCACAAAGTTCTGAGCGATCACTTACAGTGTTAGCGAGATGCAGGTGTACAGGACATCCTGAGAACAAGGCAACTTTAAACAGAAACCTATTGGGTCCGAAGCTGGGCGAGAAACCACAGAGACATCAGGAGGACATATCACAAGGACATGGAAGAGACATGACGACACCGCGTGGAACAAAGGACGAAGGCAAATACAGACAAAGGTGGACATGAAACAATAGGGCAGGTAATCAGAGGAACAGGGAACAGGTGAGACAAGGAGGCAGGGAAGCAGAGGGAGCAGGTGAACCAGATAGGGACAAATGAGGACATGGAGGAGCTTAACAAAGAACAAACTGTAACCACACCCAGGGACCAGAACACGGGGAACAGATCTAATAATACAAACACAGTCAACAGAACAGAACCTAGGAAACAGAACCCAGAAACAAGGACTTAAGGACTAACCAAACAGTAACAGAAAAAACACCTGACTTAACATAATTACAGAATCAAAACCACATACAATAAACCGAACATAACCTAGAAAATAAGACACCAGAACGGGAACTCAAAGACTAATCATACTGGACAGCAACCACCTAACTAAAATGTAAACAAATACAGAACCAAGAGACACACTGTGACAGTTTTAGTTTTATAGGCCACATCTTTAGCGTTCAGAGCTATGCTTTACTCAGCAAAGAAAAGGGTAACTCCCTGGTAAACACTGTGGAGCATTTCGCTCCTAAAGAGCCAAATACTTCTCTCATGAGTCATCCAAGACAAAAGCAAATGTTACACTAGTCGGACAAAATCTGATTCTGCCAAAGCAGAGAAATACAAGAGTGGTCAGATCTGTCATATTTTCATGAGGAAAAGTTGCAAACTGGTCATATAATATGAGATAATTAACACCTACTGACTATTTTTCCAATGTGCCAATAAAAAAAGCACAGAGTTTTAAAACCTTAAAAACGAATGAATGATATTTTAATAATGAACCTACAGGGGTTGGACAATGAAACTGAAACACCTGTCATTTTAGTGTGGCAGGTTTCATGGCTATATTGGACCAGCCTGGTAGCCAGTCTTCATTGATTGCACATTGCACCAGTAAGTGCAGACTCTGAAGGTTCAATTAGCAGGGTAAGAGCACCGTTTTGCTCAAAATATTGAAATGCACACAACATTATGGGTGACATACCAGAGTTCAAAAGAGGACAAATTGTTGGTGCACGTCTTGCTGGCGCATCTGTGACCAAGACAGCAAGTCTTTGTGATGTATCAAGAGCCACGGTATCCAGGGTAATGTCAGCATACCACCAAGAAGGACGAACCACATCCAACAGGATTAACTGTGGACACAAGAGGAAGCTGTCTGAAAGGGATGTTCGGGTGCTATCCCGGATTGTATCCAAAAAACATAAAACCACGGCTGCCCAAATCACGGCAGAATTAAATGTGCACCTCAACTCTCCTGTTTCCACCAGAACTGTCCGTCGGGAGCTCCACAGGGTCAATATACACGGCCGGGCTGCTATAGCCAAACCTTTAGTCACTCATGCCAATGCCAAACTTCGGTTTCAGTGGTGCAAGAAGCGCAAATCTTGGGCTGTGGACAATGTGAAACATGTATTGTTCTCTGATGAGTCCACCTTTACTGTTTTCCCCACATCCAGGAGAGTTACGGTGTGGAGAAGCCCCAAAAGAAGCGTACCACCAGACTGTTGCATGCCCAGAGTGAAGCATGGGGGTGGATCAGTGATGGTTTGGGCTGCCATATCATGGCATTCCCTTGGCCCAATACTTGTGCTAGATGGGCGTGTCACTGTCAAGGACTACCGAACCATTCTTGAGGACCATGTGCATCCAATGGTTCAAACATTGTATCCTGAAGGCGGTGCCGTGTATCAGGATGACAATGCACCAATACATACAGCAAGACTGGTGAAAGATTGGTTTGATGAACATGAAAGTGAAGTTGAACATCTCCCATGGCCTGCACAGTCACCAGATCTAAATATTATTGAGCCATTTTGGGGTGGTTTGGAGGAGCGAGTCAGGAAATGTTTTCCTTCACCAGTATCAGGTAGTGACCTGGCCACTATCCTGCAAGAAGAATGGCTTAAAATCCCTCTGACCACTGTGCAGGACTTGTATATGTCATTCCCAAGACAAATTGACGCTGTATTGGCCGCAAAAGGAGGCCCTACACCATACTAATAAATTATTGTGGTCTAAAACCAGGTGTTTCAGTTTCATTGTCCAACCCCTGTAAGTTTGGAGCTCATACAAAAAGTGTGCGAAATTTAACTGAAGTCATGTTTAAAATGTTATTGCGAGTCTACTTACACCTAAAAGCTACGTAAAGTGAAAGCAGCTTGAGGGAAGATAAACTAATTCCCATTTTGAAAATAATTGTATATGTGTGTCACCGCATTAAAGAACTGTTAATTCCTATAGTTACTGCCTGCTGACATTGCTAGAATTGTTAATCAAAGCTATTCCTCCTACACATCAATTAACCGACAAAATAAATAGTAAAGAATATTTCCCTATTTGTTGCTTCTAACTCCCAGTTCTCTTTACAACCAAATACAGCATTTAAAAACAAAGGTCAAAAGTTGTTATATCAACTGATCTTCTCATGTTAAATAAGGGCTGGGTTATGTGAATGCACTCAAGAATCTCAACCTGGCAAAATTAATTTTCACAGAGAAGAGCAGCTTGTTGCATTAAGTATAATATATAAAGTATCAGCAATCCTGTAGAAGAAGCAATAATATGGTAGGTGCAGTAAATGTGCAGACATTGATAGTAAAAAGAAGAAAAAACTACAATTAAACCATGTTAGAAAGGTATAGTGTTATTTTACTGATGTCATCATATTCCAAATGCTTCTGTTGCACAGCCATATTGGAGGCACTCACAGTGATTAGAAAGGTGTTAAGATGCTTTTGGCACAGTGTAAAAATAAAGAAATTAGAATAAAGCACCAGCTCTACCAACATTTCTGACTCAGTTTGGAGAAAAGAGAGAAGGAATATCGGTGTGAAAAACTGCATTTAATCGGTAGTGAAGGTCAGTCTGAAATGACTGGTCGGAGTTAGAAGTGAGAATTTCTCCTTCGTATTGCAAATACAGATATGGTTACATTTTTGGTCTTCTTTTGCAGTCCCTGTTCCTGAGAAGACATAAAGTATTTTAAAGACTAAATTTTAAATAAATGAATACAACAAAAAAGAAAAGAAAAATAACTGTGTTGTGCTTGGCATGTGAGCAACACTTGAAGCACCCGGAACATGTGGAAGTATGCAGATCATTCATTGTCCCACAGCCCATTTTCATGCATGTTTTTGAAATTTCCCATGCCTCAAACATGGGAATGGTCTACCTCTGGTCTGATGACATTTATACACAGTCTACAACATGACTCTTTAAATGGTATGTGTGTAAACAAACAAAGAAATCTAATTTGTAACTTTGAATATTCTTTGAGCTTATCAGCCAGCTTAATAGTTGGCAGCCTATGTCACCTAATGTTGTAATACCATAATTAGGGATTTTTAATGTAATGATGATGTGAAAATTTAGAGATTTTACTGGATAATGTTGGGTTCTCGCCATCTATCGTGCTGCTATAGCCACTATGATGTATCAGACCACCCCCTATTCTAAAAAAACAGAGGCTTTTCATAATAATATTTTACACAGTATCACACTAAACTGGGAAGTAGCTTTAAAGTGACAGGAGATAAAACAATCGGCTTCTGGTTCTGTCTACACGGTATTGGTTTTTGGTGAAAGTTACAGTTTCGTTCTTACGGCATTGGCATTTTATGAGCCTCGAAACAATATCTTTTGGAAACAAGTTCTAGAGGGAATGCAGCTTTTTCAATTCAATTCAATTCAATTCAATTCAATTCAATTCAATTCAATTCAATTCAATTCAATTCAATTCAATTCAGTTTATTTATATAGCGCCAATTCACAACACATGTCGTCTCAAGGCACTTTACAAAAGTCAGGTACATACATTCCAATTAATCCTAATCATTGAACAGTGTAGTCAGATTCAGTCAGATTTTTAAAAATTGTGATGTTACAGCCCCACCATGAAAGCTTTAGGCCTTTACGCCTCTTAACCGCAGAGCCTGTAACATAATATTTTACCATTTTTACATACCCACTTGGATCCTCTAGGACTCCCCACAGATGTGTACTTACAGCCCAGATTTTAAAGTAATACTCGAATTTTAAGGATGGCACCACACAGCGGAAAAAGAAAACAACAGGTCAGTTCATGTGCAGAAGAAGAAAAACAACAACGTTTTTAGTAACTACAATTTGGGGAGATCTGCAGCTTCCACCATTTGGATAATTTAGCGCTCAGAGTCAACATCTACCTCTGAGTAGACAGTGTATAAAGCAAATGCTGGGCTAAAAATAGTATGAATACTGGGGCGTGCTAGTCAGTGAGGTCCAAGGGGCTTGCTTTCGAGGGTGCTGAGAGGTACGTCAAGGTCTTTATCGGAAGGGGTCTGAATCCAGATCCTGTACCTAGCACAGCTGCAGTTGTAGGCAGACACATGTAAATAAGAAACACATAGTCTCCCTAGTGGGAATATTTTTATTTTGAATGAACTTTATTATAAAAAAGATGTTGGACAAGAAGAGAAAAAGCCAACAATGACTAAATGATGACGTTTTTCAACCTTACGGAAAAGAGAATTAGAGCCACTGTTAAAAAAAATATGTTCTTCAAAATTCTGACCTTTTTGTTCAGAGTTCTGAGAAAAAAGTCAGAATTCTGGAAAAAAAAATCTGAATTTTGAAGAATATTTTTTTCCACATTGGCGCTAATCCTCCTGCAGCCATGTGCTTCCTCCACACCTTCTTCTCTGTTTTTGCCTTCGATCTGTGGCAGCATTACAGTGCCACACACAGGTGTGGCATAGTTACAGCATTTTGCACAATATGCAGTGTTTTAGTGTGCATAAAGACATTTAAAAAAATAAACAATGCCGTGTCTGCAGAGAATTATTTAAAATGATGAATGGAAAGAGTGTTTTGGAAAAAACTTAATTTTCATGTGAAAGGAACGTCAACAATCTGTTTCTTGTGCAATGACAACCGGTGCCAAAACAATCTACATTAGGCTGGAAACCTCTTCTATTTACCCATAAAATTTCATAATAAAAGAAATGGACAAAGTACTTAATGTTTAAATAAATAGAACCAAATCAAAGCTTAATTGTAACCCCATATAAAAGATTTATATTTACCCATTCATATCTTTGTCCCGTGTACTACACCAAAAAAAACAGATTGTCCCAGACAGGACCCTAAAATTTATTTATTTAGTCTTTTTGATTGAACCTTACTTGCCCTCCATTGTTACTTTTTACTTGGTAAAAACTAACAATGGAGGGCCTTCAGTTACCTTCCGTTTCACAGGCTCCAGTGTCAATCCTCATTGAAGATGAATGACGAGGCAAATCAAGGGACTGTCTATTTGTTTTAATCACCTCCTCATCTGTCACTTTTAGTAATTTTTTCTTTTTGTGCATTTTTCTCCCCCACTTTCTGGCAGTTGGCTGTGCTCTGACTTTGCTAGCGTGCAAGTCTGATTTTCTCATCGATTAAGGCCTGAAGTAATCTGGGCATGTCAGCCTCCAACCTAGTTCCAGACTCTTAAGGCAAACGTACAGCCACACTATACCACAAAATAAAAGAGACTGTGGCTATAGGAACGTAATTGTTTACAAAATAAAAATATGGTAAAAAGACAAAATAAGGCTTTTAACACAGTGATTCATGAGCAAGCAACTTGGATAGAGAACACCACCACCGTTCCTCCACTGTGGTGTTATTTTTGGCTTCCATTAGGAAATATGTCATGGAGGAGTGCGTGCAAAACCTGGTTAATTAAAACAAGCTCAAAGCAGGCACAAAAATGATGCCAGATTTAGTAGGCTGCATTTTGAAATAAGTGCATTTCAGAGCCGTAAAAATTAATTTTGTATAATTAAAATAATATTCTGCAACCATTTAATGCTGCCCTGGAGTTCATAGATTGATGGATATTTTAATATTTTTTTACATAAACCCATTTGGAGTTTTGCTTTTTTTGTGTTTTTTTCAGAAGATGTATCCTTCTCCTTATACTATTTATTTGTCATAATCAAGTGGACAGAGCCATAGTTGTTTTGAACAGCTTGCTAGAAATGGCTTTTTTATAACACAAGAACAACACAATAACTCACCAGAAGCATATGTTACTGGGTAATAATTTATCTGGCACATTTCAAGCTGGTTATTTTGAAGTCCTTTTTAGGTTTGTAATGAAAGCTAATAAATCTCGGGGGCAGTGTGAGTTAGTGTTACAGTAACTTTTATTTTGATGAAAGCCAGTTTCACTCTGGAGGTGTTGATGGATACTGAATTTGTGTTGAAATTATATATTCCCCTTCACACATTTCTTTATTTCTAAGAGGTTACAGTATGAGGCTGGCCACGGTTTGCAGAAGTGTACTGTTATGATCTAAGGCCCTGTCCACACATATATGCATTTTGCAATACAGAACATTTCTGCAGTTTTTTTCTTTTGGTCAGACAAATTTAGATTTGTTCTTTGCAATGTTTTAAGGTATAAATTAGATATCTGGAGAGGTTTATAAGAAATTACAACAATGGAGCTGTATTTTCCACATACTCTATGTCCCACTTTGTCTTGACCATGTTGCAAACAAACTTGAAAGGTGTCCTGAAAAAAATTATTCATTTAGTGCAAAAGGGTAAATGTCACGTTTAAAATTATTTCTTCAAAATATTTTAAGCCAATCGCTGCTTTAAGGCCCATATATATTCTGCAAGAACAGAAAAATTGTCATTGTTTTTCTAGCTGCTTTGACCCACATGCAGAAATACACTCAGGAAACAGGAAAGGTTTAATAAGTTTATTAAGAAGTGTAAGAATACTGGGAACTGGAGCTCGCCGCTGTATGGAGAAGGGATAAATAGTAAGTGACTGATATTGCTGAGAGTTATAGATCTTGGTATAATTCTGCTTACAGTTGAAGACTTGAAGATCCGCCAGGGAGGGGGAAAGTTGGATGGAAACTCTGGTGTTGTTTGAGGTGTGTGAAATGGTCCAGGTAATCCTGTCTTGCTTGCTCTTGAAATGAAGGTGGCACCAGGTGGGTCTTTCTTGGAGTGTGAGCACGGTGGAGGGTGAGCTAGGTTCGTTTGCAGGGTAGCCTGAGGTGCCTTGGAACCAGAGCGTAGCCAACTGAAAAGATAATCCGTGAAGTTCTCTTGGAAAAAGCGGATCTGGGTTTTCTGTATAAGCAGACTGGAGACTGAAACTCTGGACTGGAGATAACCTGGGAAGGAGGACACGAGAAGGTAAGTACTCAGAAGTAATCACAAAGAGATTTGTTTTGGCCAGCTAGAGTTACTACTGTAGGTTAACACTCAGGCACTGGAGTGTTGGCAGCTTGGGGTTCTTATAATTTGTAGCTGTTTGTTGCTCAGACGAACCATATACAGTATGTTTAACGATACAAAGTAGGTTGATGCTGCTGTATCATCAGTTGCGACTTATCAATCTGTCCTCGCATCTAATGAAAAATAGAGCAATATCATGTTATAACCTGAAAACTTTATCATTCGAAAAATATACTTGTTTTGTTTGTACAATATACCATAATGTTATTACAATATACTTTTTACGTTTGAACAATATATCACTTTCTCACAATATTGATAATTATCACGTCATAACAAAAATGTTTCACATTCTTACATTATAATATTCATATTGTTTGAACGATATCATTAATTGTGCAAATGTGAAAAATATATTGTTAGAACAAATGGTTTTATTGTTGCAACGTAAAACATTTCACATTCATAAATGTCATCAATTGCTACATTTCTACATATTCTAAATTCCAAACAGCTTTAGTTTGTCAGAGGAGTCAACAGGCGACATTAGTTTGGGCTAGGTTTTGTTTAATCCTGTATGGGCCCAGATATATCTCTAAATCTCTCACAGTACTCTGCATGACAACATAACCCACCTAAATGCAGTTCAGGTGGTGTAGTTTGTATCTATGGAACTAGCGTGCCCCCCATGATCGTTGTCAAATGCTGCCACCTTAATTTGATGAGTCATTCTTCCTCCTGTACACCCCAATGTGTTTTATGTTCCTTCTCAGCGTACGCATGATTATCTCAGTACTGTCTAAGCTGCTTCATAACAGCAAAATCTTTCCATGGCTCAATCCAAACATGAAATAGAACTTAATCAGTTCCCACAGAGGAGACATTTTCTCAACCATTTTATCTGCACTGTCATCAACTTCATATTGTAATAGGATAAACATACAGTACATACTGTATATTATGTTATGTTATATTATGTTGTGGGCAATAAGAGTTGTTATGTTATAAGTTGAAAGCTTTATTGTTTTAACAAAAAATACATAATTTTTGTATACTATATTATCACGTTGCCCTTCGATGGACTGGCGATCTGTTCAGGGTGTACCCTGCCTCTTGCCCATAGACTGCTGGAGATAGGCACTACCTGCCCTGCGACCCACTATGAAAGAAGTCGGTATAGAAAATGGATGGATGGATGGATATTATGACATTAGTAGAATATAATAGTCATGTTGTAATAACGTGAAAAGTTTCTTCTTCCTTTGACTACCAGGAAATAAATATTTTCCCGCCACAATTTTATTTTAAATTCCCCAATCTTTGTACTTAGAACGGTACTTAGAAAAAAAGTTTACAATATGATGTGTCCACTACAGTCGACGACGGAACACCATACATGTGAAACTGCAACTAGTTAGTCCCAAAGAACATAACAAGCAATTAACATAAGAATGAGTAACATCCACACAACTGGCCATCATCACTTATTTCGTTTTGTTTTATTATTTTGTGCTTATTTGGAGTGATACTTCAAAAAGCAATTCTCCTTTTTAGAAACACAAACACTTCATGCACATCAAATATGATTTACACTTGCAGCCGGATCTGTGTCACCTTGTTGCATGTGTTTTGTCCACCATCTCATAAAGATGGATGGTGCCATCATGTTTCAAAGCTTTTTGCTGCAGTTTCCACTTTTGATGTGGGGGAGTGTAGTCGTCTTCACTGTCACTCATGATTCCTGCTTGAGCCCAAGTACTCAACTCTGCACCAAGGAGCAGTTAAGCAACTCCAGTGGTTTCTTATCAAGAAACTGGCAGTGACTCTTATACTGAAGCCGTGAATTGGTGATTGCCGGTTCAAAAACGTGAGAAACTCCACACACTGTCCATTTCCAAGTACAAGACACTATTCTGTAGAAACTCAAAATTCGGTTAAAAAAGTCCACGCCACGTTGGTGTTGTATTCAGCAATTGCCAGTGGCCTTGACACCTGGACAAGCCTCTTGCCTGTATCCTGAGGTTGAGTGCCATAGGCAGAGGATTCCATGACAACTGGCTTATTGACCAACCACTTGATAATAGCAAGTTCAAAGGGGCTTTGTCTGACTACCATCTCTGATGCCCCTCTTCCTTTCTTTTTGAAGGGTTGATCCCTTATGATCTTGCCTTCCCTTGGAATCCTGTTATTCTTGAGGGTTTGTGGCGAAAGTAAAATAAAGGGACAAAAACAAAAATTTGTCTCAATTATTAAAGAAAATACGTTATTTTTTTTAGAATACAAACAAAAGGTCTGTGATGGACTGGCAACCTGTGCATGGTGTACCCCGTCTCCCGCCCATAGGCTGCTGGAGATGGGCACCATCTTCCCCGCGACCCACTACGGAAGAATCGGTATAGAAAATGACTGACTGACTGACAAAGTAAAGGTGTACTTTGTATTCTTGCTCCACAGTGGACACACAGTGGACTGAATCATCCTCCCCTGCTTTGCCCTCAAATACTGCATCTTGATGTTCTTCATCAGGAAAGTCAGTATCTAAGTTTCCATCCACAAGTTGCAGTAAAACTCTCTCTGTTTCTGAAAATGACTCCCTTTCTTGTCAAAAAAAAAAACAGAGCAAAATGGAAGAAAGAACAATAAATGTCCACTATGGAGGACATTCTTTAAACACTTATACTATGTTAATATACGCTTTCCTGCTTTTCTTCAAAATCATAGTCAAATAATATATTTGAACTACTATTCCTGACAATAACTTAAACTCCTTTCAACAAAACCAAACCATCCTTTTAATGTTGACATCAATGTCTCCCAGTAGTACCACGATAAGTACACGATTGTCCAGAGGCTGTGCAAAGCCATGTTTTTCCATTGGCGTTTATACATATCCATAGTTGTGTAGCCGGACTATTAGTTGCATGTATTGTCAGGGTTTAAAAAAATAATTGTGTTAGCCCGTACATGGGAAATGTTCTGATAATAAGTCAATTAAACATTGTTTTTTGATGAAACCTTTTAATGGTAATATTTCTCACCACACATATAAAATAAAATCAATTTACAGTAAAATTTTTAATTATTATTTTAAAATAAATCAAGTTTTTTATATTACAAAACAATTGCCACTTGTTTTCCGACCCTTCCACTGTGCATAGCATTGTGCTTTGTCTTGCATTAAAACTCCATTGCAGTCTTCCTCTGGCGGACATAAATATTGTTCTTATTATTTTTAAGGTATTTTGCCAACTTCACAGCTTTTTTTCTGTCCAGTTCAGCCACCCTGGCCATTGTAAATCGATGCTATTTTTTTTGTCTGTGCTGCACTAATTTTCCTAGTGAACAGGCAGTGGTTGTCCAATTTACACAGAAGATGTACTATGTAATAACTGTTCCCACAAAGACAGCTCCATTAACAGACAAACACTTCACTTGATAAACAGTTGTGAGGTTAGGGTGTACTCTGTACTCCGAAGTCAAAATTTTACAATTCCAAGTCAAAAAAATATTGTCAAACTCTCCACTGAAGACATTGGTCCAACATGGAAAGTCAGAAGTCTTTGTCCAAGTTGAGATTTACTATGGTACATACACATATAAACATCGTAAAAGTTATAGAGTTATACATTTTTTGGACTTCTGCAATATACTTGTCATAACACCACTGGTATTAATTACTGTATATTCTGTATTTGTATGTTTCATGTGCTGATATTTGTTGAATAGAGAGAAATGCCATTGGCTTGTCTTGTATTGCTAATAGTAGATAGGAGCACAAGAATGAGCAAATCTCACTGGTTTGTAATGTCTAAACTGGACAAACTCAAGTCAGCTGTCATATCATCTGCAGATTGGAGTTTAAAATTCTGAGGCAAATCATACTCAGCGTTAGTGTGCGAAAACTCTATAATATTATAGCTTAAGTCAGTCCTATCTTGCCACTTATTCCTTCTCATTGAAAAAGACTTGTCACATCAGTCAGAATGTTGGGAACTGAAGGGAATTTTTGGGAACATAAATTTTTATCACATCTTTAAAGTAGGCACTGCTTTTGATGTCCTCTTGTTCTGAATACAGCATGTATATTGGGATGGAGGGTGTGAGATTCACAAATTTCAACTGGATCAGGACTGGTTATGTTACAACTGGCATGATGTCACTGTCTTCTTTTATTTCATTACATAATTAAGGATCAAATGACTGTCTGGGAATGTAATTTCAATGCTCTGATGTGAGGGATCATTAATCATTTTACCACCCACATATGCTGAAGTGCTACAAAATTTACAGACTGCTAGTCAAATGTTGCAGCAGTGAACCATTTAAGATATTACTTAATTTCGTGGTACGGTATGCAGATGCTCTCTCTGCTCTGATGAAGATTCTCTCACTTCGGCATACCGAATACTTAAGGTGGTTCCAGCAGTACAGCAGTCTGATTTGACCTCTAGGGGCCAAGCATAGACTGTGTATAATGCAGTGACATCACAGCAAGTATCTTTCCCTGTCCTCATGCAGTTGTATTTTGTAAATCTTTTATCCCAATTCATATGCACTTTGCAAAATGTGTGTGCATCATAAGCAATACACATACTTTATAGACGTGTCAGATGGTGCCATGTTTCAATGTCACTCTTTGCAAAGGTTATCCAGTTCTTCCTCAGATCCTTGTCATGATGTATTTTAAGTTGGTTGACTTAAAGGTCTGGACACCCAGGCATCCACAAATGTTGCATTTGTTTAAAGAAGGGGTACAGACAGCTAGCTAGTTATAAGATAAATAGCCACTCAGTTGGCTAATGCTAATGCATTGCAGTAGGTAACGTTACAGTGTTAAGAATGGGGACAGTTAAACTTTAGATCTTTCTGAAAATCTTGAACAGAAATTTGATGATAAACTTTTAATATGGCGAGACGTAGTTCAGCAGGGTTTTAATTATCTTAATCAATTATTGTGTGACAACATGCAGCTCAGAGGTGTAATTCATTACATGTGTTTAATGTCAGCTGAACTCTGTGTTTTCATTAATAATGACTGTGTATGTCATTATATTAGACTCATGCTGTATTTTTTCATGTTTGCATGATGTCTGTATGCACATTATCCAGATCCTTCTGAGCGTACATGAAGGTACAATTTTTATTCTGCCACTAATGTTTATAGAAATGCATCTAGTTGATTGAGACACATGACATTATACAGGAAAAATAATATTTTGCAGAGAATAAAATCAAAACATGCACTAAAACTGATTAACTACTACTGCCAATTTTTACACATATTTACACAGTTTTTTCAAAGTTAAAGTAACCCGGTTTGTTCTGCAAAGTGTCCCGCAAGGTTTTTCTTGTTTTATAGACCATGCAGTGATCAGCACAGTGTTGTTTTAATAGACTTAGAAATAAGTAATTTCCTTCTTGCTAATGCATAAATGTGATTATGTTGAGAGCAGCATGACCTCTGAATGAAATTAAACATAGCTCTGCCACACTATTTAAAATTCACAACTACGTCTCTGAGTTTTAGGAGCCACCATTCAATGCTTCTTGCCATTGTCTCTTCCACTTTTATTCTATACCTCCTATAGCTTTGGCAATTTAGCATTAATAATCGTGTGATGGCCACACGCTTGACTGGAGAAATATTTTAGAAAAACTGTAACCTGAGCACCAAAAGTAATAGGAAGTTGGTGAAATGGAAAACACAATATATGGTACACATGTTAATTTAAAGAGAAAATACATTGTGTCACACACAAGGTCTTTAAACCCCCATGCATTTTCATTGGTTTAATACCAGCTGACTCAAGACTTCTACTTGCTGTCTTGGCACCTTATTATTTGTAGGACAGCCAACCTGAGACCAAGGTCTATCCCAGTTCTCAGTAGTGTCATGTCCACTTAACATTAAGTTACTAAGTCTTGTCTTGATTGCGAATTCATAAAAGAATGTTCAAAATAATCAGCAGAGCAAAGCGGAAAAGTGAAAGGATTTACACGTCTGAAATTAGTAATCTCTTCCACAAAGGTGTGCTGATTGATGCCATAAGCCAAACCCCTCCTCTGTCATAGTTTTTTTTTTTGGCTAAATAAGTCTTTTCATCCAGGTTTATAAAAACTTCCATATTTTCCAAGTATATTTTCCTGAATCCCATTTAAATGTTTGTATGAAAACAATGAAAAATGTTTTCTTATATTTGTGCTGGGAATTGTTACCTTAACTTACTAACATTAGGAATAAAGCACATAATAGAATATCTGACCTTCACAATAGTGTCAACTTTCTACATGTTTTTTTAGATCAGGTTAACCTTATAATAGAACATCAGTGATTTGCAGTATTTCTCTGTTTCTAAGGTCTTTTGTAGCAGAATATTAGAGGATGGCTACAAAAACAATCAATACATAAAAAAATCCACTGGTTTTCCTCTATTGTCTCTAGGCATGGGCCGGGTTCTGGTGTAAAGGTAAACAAAGGTTTTAAACAAATAAGGCTTTAAAATTCCCACATTTTCCTTCATAGAGCTCCTTTGGTAAACCTCTTTTATGCACCAACCCCGAGTAGTTGGGAAGAGTTAAACTTTCTTTTTTTTTTCATTACTGTAACTTCCCTTAGTTCAACAAAAACATGTGTGGTATCCACAGAAATGTTAGAATCTTGGCTAAAAATTAGCTTTAACCATTTCTACGAACACCAAACAGTTAAAACTTCAAGCAGTTGAGTCATGAAGTAAACAAACTCCACAAAATAGCATCTCCGCAAAACTCGGTCTCAGCTGTTCACCACACTGCTTCTACACACACAACCAGCGTGCCTGCTAAAAGCAGAGATCTCACAGAGGTCAAAAATATACGTTTTGTGAAAAACATAATTATTTTTTAAATAGAGTTTGTAATTTCTGTCAAAAACTCAGTTAGATTTGGGCGTTTTATTTTTTAATAAAAACTTCACAAAAAAACCCTGGGCTTAAGACAATAAAGGGTATGAGAGTCCAGATAAATTGTAATCAAAGTTTTCCTTTACCACCAGGGGTGAATGTGAGCCGGTACGGTCCGGTACTGCATACCACTAAAAGATTCTGCGCCGGTACACAGTACCGGGAAGAAGGAAGAACAGCTGTCTGCTATGAAGCCATCATCCAGAATCAAATTCACGGGCACACAAAGAAGATCAGATCCGCTATCAAAAGGCAGTCAAACCACGACTTAATCTGTTAATAAATATAGCTTTTTTCCCCTCATTCCAAATTGTTTCTGAACTGTTCTGCTATGCTGGAGCCTCAATGCTCTTGCTTTGCTTCTCTCCTCTCGGAGCTCGAGGCTTTTGTGAACGGCCAGCCTTTAAAACGAGCACTGCTACGTTTAATGTCTGTCTGCTCGCTGCTAAATACCCCAGTTAAAAGCAAAGGGAGATTAACTAGTTGTGGTTCATGTTATTTTGCTGAATTACAACAACACAGTACAGCTCGAAAACACCGCTTACGACCAGAGATTTCACATACACTACACGAGAGCGCATGCCCCGCTTGCATTAGGACAGGACGAACAATAAATCACTTACCATCTGCAGACTTTTAAATAAAAACCGCGAAAAAACAACCGAACTGTCAAACTTTTAATTTAAATGAAATTAAAACTTGACCACAATGCAGAGAACCATAACTTCTTTGTTCAAAAGAAAAGACGGAAACTGAAGATGAAAAGTTATGCATCAGAAAATGGTTTATCATTGTTTCCTGCATGGTAGTTCTTTAACAATTCAAATATATATATATATATATATATATATATATATTCTACATTGTCAAGTGATTCTAATTTATGCCTTATACAGACAGCCTACAGTAAAGTAAAATATTGATACATTTTAATTAGTTTGAGTTTGGACTTTGCTGAGAGAGAGAGAGACCTCGAGGGGGCACAGATGAGAGTAACAATTAACACACATATATATATTATATATATTATATATAATATTACATATATATATACAGGGGTGACAATGAAACTGAAACACCTGGTTTTAGACCACAATAATTTATTAGTATGGTGTAGGGACTCCTTTTGCGGCCAGTACATTGTCAAGTGATTCTAGTTTCTGCCTTATACAGACAGCCTACAGTAAAGTAAAATATTGATACATTTTAATTAGTTTGAGTTTGGTGTAGGAGTCCCTACACCATACTAATAAATTATTGTGGTCTAAAAATATATATATATAATATATATATATATATATATATATATATATATATATATATATATATATATATATATATATATATATATATATATATATATAATATATATAGTACAGCGTCAATTCGTCTTGGGAATGACATATACAAGTCCTGCACAGTGGTCAGAGGGATTTTAAGCCATTCTTCTTGCAGGATAGTGGCCAGGTCACTACGTGATACTGGTGGAGGAAAACGTTTCCTGACTCGCTCCTCCAAAACACCCCAAAGTGGCTCAATAATATTTAGATCTGGTGACTGTGCAGGCCATGGGAGATGTTCAACTTCACTTTCATGTTCATCAAACCGATCTTTCACCAGTCTTGCTGTGTGTATTGGTGCATTGTCATCCTGATACACGGTCCCGCCTTCAGGATACAATGTTTGAACCATTGGATGCACATGGTCCTCAAGAATGGTTCGGTAGTCCTTGGCAGTGACACGCCCATCTAGCACAAGTATTGGGCCAAGGGAATGCCATGATATGGCAGCCCAAACCATCACTGATCCACCCCCATGCTTCACTCTGGGCATGCAACAGTCTGAGTGGAACGCTTCTTTGGGGCTTCTCCACACCGTAACTCTCCCGGATGTGGGGAAAACAGTAAAGGTGGACTTATCAGAGAACAATACATGTATCACATTGTCCACAGCCCAAGATTTGCGCTCCTTGCACCATTGAAACCGACGTTTGGCATTGGCATGAGTGACCAAAGGTTTGGCTATAGCAGCCCGGTCGTGTATATTGACCCTGTGGAGCTCCCGACGGACAGTTCTGGTGGAAACAGGAGAGTTGAGGTGCACATCTAATTCTGCCGTGATTTGGGCAGCCGTGGTTTTATGTTTTTTGGATACAATCCGGGTTAGCACCAGAACATCCCTTTCAGACACCTTATTCTGGTATGTCACCCATAATTTTGTGTGCATTTCAATATTTTGAGCCAAACTGTGCTCTTACCCTGCTAATTGAACCTTCACACTCTGCTCTTACTGTTGCAATGTGCAATCATTGAAGACTGGCTACCAGGCTGGTCCAATTTAGCCATGAAACCTCCCACACTATAATGACAGGTGTTGCAGTTTCATTGTCCAACCCCTGTATATATGCATGCATATATGCCCCACCCCACCCCAGCTCCACCACTACGTACCGACAAGAATTTGAAACTACTTTCACCTCTGCTTACCACCACCAGTTATTGTACCCTTCTGCTCGACTGACAACTGCACTTTGCCCTCGCTTAAAAGCAAGACATAACATAGCATCTTCCTTTGGATGTATGAGACTAGATAACACCTGCGACCTTCCTTTATGCCCAAGCAGCAGGGGTACCTGAGCAAGAAATCAGCAAAATTCCCCGGGCAGCAATGCCATGGTAACCAGCAACTGTACTGGTCAATGGGTGGTGGTAATCTCCACTACTTACAATAAGCATATGGATGTGGATTTCAAAGCACAAGCTTTTTTTTGTTGTTTGAACAGAAAGATGTTACGTAAAATTAATGCATCTCCACAAAAGTGTTCATTTTTCACCTCTGGACCCAACATACTGTACATGTAACTGGCATCAGGTTAAGGCTAAACATGTATTAAGTTCAGAACTGTAAAGTCGTAAAAATGAATCAGTCTTCTCAGGTCAGTCTTAATGACGCACTGAAATTGGGCTCCTCAATTAACATAGCAAATACTTCAATCTGATTTTGGTTCACAGAACTCTGAAACAACTCAGCAGGACTCTCCATCATCGCCCAATTTGGTTTATGTGATTAAAACTTGTGGGGTTTCCATCAAACAGCAGCTTACCTTAACATTTATGCAGCCTCTCTATTTGCTGCAAGTTTCTTGCAAAACTCCCTCTTGTCTTAATTAATTTGATTAATTGATAACAAAGCAGAACTGAAAAATGGCAAAGACACACGTTGGTTTGTTTTGGCTTGAGAGTCATGTTCCATTCTACAAAACGGGTTTGCAGACTACTGGTGTGGAGCCTCTCTGTTTGATTTGACTATGTGGCTCTGTGTGAAAAAGGAAAAAATGGCTTTGTGTAATCACAAAGCAGACTTACGGTCTGAAAAAAGAGAGAAAATGTTGGCAACTATTTTTGTGTTGAACATACAAAAACCGAGCATATAAGAGAGAGAAGGGGAATGGTTGGAAATGGGGCAGGGGGAGACATTTTTGACCACAACTCATAAACTGCACTTTATTTAGACTTGCATGGACCCATTATTTGTTCACAGAGGCTTTCAGTCAGTCTGAGGGAAATATGTTCCAGCATCTGGGGATGGGAGTAAGGGGAGGAGGGGGTGAAGTGGGAGGGAAAAGTGGGGGATGATGGAGGAGAGAGAGAATGAACGAGAGAGGAGGTGGGATGAACTCCTGCCAGGTGTCGGCCGTTGCCATGGCATTCCATCAGGCAACTCCATTGCGAGCTCATCAGTGACTGAATGCCAATGGGAGGGCGTTTTCACTGTGGAGGAACTGAAAGTGGCTCTAAAGCACTGGGCTCAAACCAGTTACCACCCACCCATCCCACCCGAGGGGAACGTATAGCATGGGACTTGTTTGTGTGATGTGTGATTGACAGAGAGGACGTCTATATACAGCAGCACAGAGCACTCAGCGGCGACTTTCTCGGTTAAGTCACATCAACATTTTCTGTCACACGTTTACTGCGAGCTGAGTTTGAAATAATGGCTTGATAATTCCTTACAGATATGATTTGCTGGTGAGATGAGTGATTTTAAGACAGCTGGGGCATGCATAGAAACAATGTTCATGATTCAACAATAAAACAGAGAGATTGCATCTGTGGGAGATTTCCAAAGCCAAAACCACTGCTGACCAAAAAGAACACAGAGGTCCAGCTCACATTTCCCGCAAAAAAAAACAACATAATTTTGTGAACCCAAGCTCAAGCGCACTTGGATTATGCAGCAGAAATTTAATCAGAAGAACACCAACAAGTCCACCTCTGACCAGCTAAAAAAAAGTAAACAAAAACTAAAGGAAATGAAAAGTTCATGGCCTATTCAAAGTCTAGTCTTACATTTAATTGAGATGCTGTGGTATGACCTTAAACAAGAAATTCACACTCAAAAAACATTCAACACTGCTGAATATAAACAATGCTGTCAAGAGAGGGGTAAAACTCGTCCACAGTGATGTAAAAGATTGCTAGGTGGAAGAAATGCTTGATGGAAGTTGTAAGTTGAAAACAAAACTTAATATTTGGCTAGGCCACTCTAGGACCTTGAGATGCTTCTTACGGACCAACTCCTTTGTTGCCCTGGCTGTGTGCTTCGGGTCGTTGTCATGCAGGAAGACCCAGCCACGACCCATCTTCAATGCCCTTACTGAGGGAAAAAGGTTGTTGGCTAAGATCTCCTGATACATGGCCCCATCCATCCTCCCCTCAATACGGTTCAGTCGTCCTGTCCCTTTTGCAGAAAAGCATCCCCAAAGAATGATGTTTCCACCTCCATGCTTCACGGTAGAGATAGTGTTCTTGGGGTTGTACTCATCCTTCTTCTTCCTCCAAACAGATCAAGTGGAGTTTAGACCAAAAACTCTATTTTTGTCCCATCAGACCACATGACCTTCTCCCATCCCTCCTCTGGATCATCCAGATGGCCATTGGCAAACTTCAAAGGGGCCTGGACATGCGCTGGCTTGAGCAGGGGGACTTTGCATGTGCTGCTGGATTTTATAATCCATGGCAGCGTAGTGTGTTAGTAATGGTCTTCTTTGAGACTGTGGTCCCAGCTCTCTTCAGGTCATTGACTAGGTCCTACTGTGTAGTTCTGGGCTGATCCCTCACCTTCCTCATGATCATTGATGCTCCACCAGGTAAAGCCTTGCATGGAGCTCCAAACCGAGGGAGACTGACTGTCATCTTGAACTTCTTCCATTTTCTTATAATTGCACCAGCAGTTGTTACCTTCTCACCAAGCTGCTTGGCTATTTTCCTGTAGTCCATCCCAGCCATGTGCATGTCTACTATTTTATCCCTGATGTCCTCACACAGCTCTCTGGTCTTGGCCATTGTGGAGAGGTTGGAGTTTGTTTGATTGAGTGTGTGGACAGGTGTCTTTTATACAGATAACAATTTCAAACAGGCGCAGTTAATACAGGTAATAAGTGGAGAACAGGAGGGCTTCTTAAAGAAGAACTAACACCCCTGTGAGACCCGGGATTCTTACTGGTTGTTAGGTGATTAAATACACGCAATAAAATGCAAACTAATTACTTAAAAATCACACGATGTGATTTTCTGGATTTTTGTCACTCATAGTTGAAGAGTATCTATGATAAAAATTAAAGACTTCTACATGCTTTAATTCTGAATATTCTTAGAATATTTATTTATTATCCTTATATAATACAATATACAGTAGTTACTCTTTAAAGTGTGAGAAATTTGGACATGGAAAACAAAAATTCCTAATAATCACTGGTAACACTTCATTTGGAATGGGTCAATTGTTTTTACCAAGTATAGAATATAGACAAAATAACATTGTATTTGTGCATGATAAATATAGTATTTTACTGTCACAACAACAAAATGCTAAACAGCTAAACTCCACTGCAATGTTTTATGTATTCTGATTTATTACCACTGGAAAGATTATCTTTCACCATTTGCAAGTATAAAAGATAGGAATGCATGGTGACGAACTGTTGCAGGCTTCTTAACTATACTTAATTAGAGGCCTATTGATATAACATCTGCTTATATACAAGGAACCAACGACAACTGATAACATGACTGCTACTGTTGTGACATTGGATGGAGAGCCAAGGTTTGAGTGGACAAAAAGATTCGGCCAAGTCGTAATAAGGTGATAAACTGTACTTTCAGCCATATACAAATATCTAACTTTCTCCTTTCCTGCTATGGTTTGAATGATTTCTACTCTCTGCTCTTCATGATTTCGAGCCTTGTTTCATTAACATCATGCAGCGTTGTTAGGAACGCACCATCATCATCGTTGATATACAAAACTGCTCTATCCCTATTCACCTATATTCCTGCTCAGCAACCACTCACTGAATAGGCCTCGCTCGCTACAACTCTTAGCAACTGTTGCTATGTGTAACATTGTTGAACTGCACCTCTCGCTTGTTCTTCAAACATGAATGACTAATCCATGGCGGAGCATGCTGAAAGCTCTTCGGAAGGCCCCTGGAGCCGCTTGACGCCCCCCATGACCCTCTCCTGGATGTTTCCTCATTACTTTATAATGTATTCACGCTTATGCTACCATGGCGCCCGCCCTGGCCTCGTAATGGGAGGAAGCAGGGAGCTGTTCCAATAAGCTCAAGCATAATTTGCACTTCATTTTTATTAACAAAAAAATGAAAAAAAAAGATAGCCCAGCTTCTGGTTTTGCCTTTCCAAAGCTCTCCAGGCTCCAGCGTGCACTGCCGACAAATTTCCTGCCATGTGACGACAGGATAGAATCTCTCAGCATCAGTGGGGTACCTCCGCTGGCCCCCGGGAGATGCTGTCATTATGCATGTTTGCAATCATGGAAGTTGAATACCTTGGCTGGTGGTGAGGGAGAGGACCGACGAAGTCAGGGGCGGGGGGTGCAGGGGAGAGAGAGAATGTTTCGGCTCCTCGTCTGTGTTTTGAGCTCTCTGAAATGCATGTGCTATCATAGGCAGTGTTGTGTTTACCACAGCAGGAGGCAAACACAGAGTCAGAGAGAAGAGGCGCGGAAATGCCAGACACAGTAAAATGAGCAAAATACATACATTAGGACTGTCTGTATTCACCACACACAAGCAGAGGAGAGAAGAAAACTCATTTCAATATAAATAGAAGACAAGCAGGGAGTGTTTCTCTTTATATCATCTTTTTTTCCTAATACTCGCCTCATGTAAATATCCAGCAGAAGCCCTGAAACAAGTTTTGCTGTGAAGTCAGGATGTCAATAATTTTCTTCCTGTTGCTAAGGAGATTCTCTTACACACACATACACACACACACACACACACACACAGAGGCCTCAGTTCCCTCCCCCATGGTCACCAGGCTTTCAGTCAAAGAAGGCTTTCTGTTTCTAGTCGTCTCCTTGTGCAATCAGACACTCAGGAACATCTCTGCTCTTGGCTGCACTGTGGACCAAGAGGACCTCAACATCTGGGGGCTTATATTGATTTCCAAAGGGGAAGGGTGGAAATGTCTACCCAGTGAGCGATTCATTTCAGCTTCTTTAAAATCTTCTGCTGTGTCTGTCGTGTGTTTTTTTTCCCCCATTTTTTGTCTTTTCTGTATCTCTTCTCTTCCCTTCTCCTTTAAAATAAGAAAAAGCCTTCTATGGACAGATATTGCAAATTAGCATGTCTGCTAAAATGCTTAAAAACTATGGTTTATGCCAATGTGTTTGTCCATTTTAAATAAACAAATAAATAATGTTGTACACTGCAAAAAATAATTTTGCAGGTTATTAAATATTAGCAATTAAAATTATTTAACTTCTGATGAAGCAAAAAAACAGATAAAAATCTAATTTAGCAATTATATTTCAGAAACACTTTGATTAGAATTTAACTGAAAATGTTGGTCAGCCATTAATTATTCTCATTCGTCATGTGTGCATTCATGACCGGCAACGATAAGACTTACTTGTTTATATGGGTTGTATTATGACAGAAAATGTAAGCTCAGTAAAAATTAGGAACTTTCGCAAAACCTGTTATTGAGAACGTTTCTGTTTTGGACCAAGAATTTAGGTTTACACCTAACATTAACTAGCTTAGCAACACTGCTAATACTAAAGTCAAACATGAAAGCAAGCTTAGCTTCTTTATCTTGAGGCAGTTGTTCCCAAAGGGCAGCGCACCTTAGCTGTGGTTGTCAGGGAGAAGTTTTACATAGAGTCTTGTTAGAATAGATTTAAAAATTAACGTCCAGCTTTAATTTGTTTACAGACAGTGCTAAGGCTAATACAAAAGTCAATCCTGATAGCAAGTTTAGCTTCGCATCTTTTAAGCCAGTCATTGCCAATGAAGGACACATCTTAGCTGTTGTTGTCAGAGAAAGGGTTTACAACCTTGTTAGAAGAGCTTGAAAAAGTTATTATCCAGCTTCAACTAGCTTAGTGGGAGAGCTAATGCAAGCAGATTATTATTACCTTAATCACAAACAAACTATTGTTCTTTTTCAATGTGGGAAGACAAAGCAAATCAGTAAAATGATCTTAATTATTACGCAGAATTTTAAATAAATTTCTTTTGGTTATTAAACTTCCATAAATACTGATTATAATGTACCCAAATAAAATGAATGCAAATTATTACACCAATTGTATTAGGTAAATTCTCGCAGTTTGTCTTTTCAGTTTAATGTTCTGTGTGAACTGAGTCAAGTAGATGCTTGTATGATAAGGGAGGGTTTGATACAAGCAAGTAGTTCAATGTCTTTATACCTCTCGGTGCCACAGACTTACCTGGTAGCCACATAAAAAATAAAACAGGAAATGTGTGGACAAGTTGGATGGAAAGCTTTGCAAAATGTTAAAGATTTCATTCTGTCAGCACCTAGTTAGAACAGGAATCCAGAGACACAAATAGCTGTTGTGTGGCTGCCTCAAAATGTTCCCTCTCAGCCTTTCATTGTCACCTTTTCGACAGGCACACCATGCTCGATAACATCTAACACACCAGGCGCTCATAGGTTTAGATGATATGCTGTGTGGCTGGAGTTGCGCTAACACCTCTCACCTCACAATGAGCTCTCAGTCCAATTACATAAAATGCTTTGGGCATTTGATTAACACACCTATGGCTCCACTTTTGCAGGTAAAACAGATTCATAGTTTTGTGGTAAAAAATGTTGAAAGAGTGTGTAACTCTGAGCTCAAACCTGGTGCTACATTAGTTCATACTTCAGTTATGCTGTGGGGCTTATTTTGTATGCAGCCTTTTAGAATTACCGCAGCAAATTCAGGCGATTAATAAAAAACTGAACAATGACAACAGTTTATGATCAGAAGTTAACTTTATTTTGTTTCAAGCAGTGAGATACAGTCTGAATGCCTCATTTGCAAAATGCAGATTTAATTACACAATTATTACACAGACTATTTCTCTACACTTAAAATATTATTAATAAGTCTGGCTCGATTTCCTTTAGAGACTGTTTCTTGTAAATATTAATACTGGAGCAGTTTAAAGCTTCATTTCACACACAAAAAACTTGTTTTATTTGTTTTCACTTTCACTTAAAAGAACATTTTGTGCACTGCCTTATATTATTTAAAATACAGTTCTAAATTAGTTTAAGATCATTCCAGTAACGTACGGGCCAAAAAATGTTTTAAAAATTGAAAAAACCTTCAGAATGTGCTAAAAAGCAAGAGGAATAAGACAGAACAAATAATAGATTGCAGTTAGAAGACAAAGTATTAGAAAGAAAAGAGCTCCAATACAGAAAAATTTAAATATAGTATTGCATTAGATGATTATATATTTATTATTTTAAAAATGTCTGCAAATATATATATGTATTTTTTCATGATACCTTAAATATATCTTTTTTGTACCTTAAATTAAAGTCCATCATCAGCATAAGTGCTTACCTTGATCTGAATCAATACTTTTTCAATATGTGAAGCAATTCCTTGTGTAGCAAACTATTGACATTGGTGCAAATAAATTTTTCTCTTCATCCACTACTTTCTTTGATCTTCCTCTGAATTTTTGACAGTGACAAAATCAAATGGCTTTATTATGCATGCAGAACGCACACAGAATGTCAACGGCAGACTTGGCTTTACATGGAAATTGGCCGAGCCCCTAAGACGTGAGTTGATGTTTTCTAAGTGCATACATGCTAGGCGATGGAGTTGTTGCCGGCTGAGGGCTAAACAGGCAAAAGACAAAAATGACAGGGATTTCACCGGCGAATCCTTTTAGCAGGCCACTGACACATAAATGGGGGCAAAGAGAAAGAAAGGAGAGAAGAGGGAGGGGAGAGGGGGGGATAAAAAAGAGTAGACAACCAATTTGGGAGTAATGCAACTAAAAACTGACAAGTGTAATTTCATCCATCTGGACCGATGTGTAAAAAGAGCTGCTCTGAACATTCCCCATGATTCCCCCTGATTGATCTTCCCCTGGTCTGAAACACCTATTATTAGCCACGAGCCTAATAGCACCAGGATGGCGCAGCGCTCTCCCAGGGGCCAATTCTCCGGTCATCTGCCCCTCACTCACCACAGCTGTGGAAACCAACCAGGGAGAGGGGTGGGAGAGCCAGGCAGGAGGAGGAGAGGGGCAGCGAGGAAGAGATGTGGCTGCCAAGAGTGGATGGAGGCGTACCTATTGGGGGTGAGAAAGGGGTGAGGGAATGAAGGAAAAAATGGAGAGAGGTATGGGGGGGTTAGAGTTGATGGGGGGGGGGGGGTGTCAGAGAAGGGGTGGAGTGGGTATGAAGAGGGAGATGGAGATGGAGTATAGAAGAGGGAACAGGATGGAGACCGGAGGCTGGACGCGGATGCAGTGTTGGGGGAGAACGCAATTAAAAAGCCAAGGAGAGTCTACGGAAAATGGAAACAAGGAGACAAAAAGAGACAGAATTACTCAAAGTATGCACAATCATTTATGTTCTCAAAAACTTCCCAAAGTTGAAAAGGGTGCATCCACAGGCAAAGAGTAATTACCATCATTTTGATGACATGAAAACTCCACCTCATCAGTGTTTAGGCATTTGAAACATAATTCTTTCAGAGCAGTTTATAGAAGATTAAAAATTATGAGAGAGGGACAGGTGTGAGGACTGATATGTTTTGAAGCTTATACCAGAGATGTGTGAGACAATTTGACAGCATTTTTGAATTGAACTCATCATGGACACTAGGATGACAAAACAAAAGGCATAAAATATAAATAGGCAATTACTCAGTGTGCAATAAGCAGCAACATGTGTAACAGATCCATTCTAAAGAATCAGAGAAAATGTAATAGGAGATAGCCTGCGTTCGTTAAAGAGTTTAATGTAGCCTTATGTTCTGAGTCAAATCTTTTCCATAAAGAGGATGAAGGTAAGAAGAAAAAGGAGGATTCCACAAGTTTATTCCTTTTTGTAAAGGGATAACACTTTTCCAAATGGAATAAATAAAAGAAATTCAACAAATGATCAATGTGAGCATCAAGGAATAATTTTACTCTAGCCAGATTCCTAAGTCACTTTTTCTACACATCTAGTATGAAGTGGCTTTACAAAGGTGAGTAAAAGCCAAATAGATAGCTGCAGCAACTTGATTAGCATTTAATCTCAATGAGCAGGCTCTCCATCAGAGCCAGCCCAAAACACAAGCAAACTATGCTGCTGCACAGGGCCCAGAGGCCAGGGGGGCTTTCTCGTATGATCAGCAAATATAAAAAATCTTGAATTCTTTCCTATTTAATTTTTTTATGCAGAATTTTAAAGAACTGACATGTTTCACACTTCATGCACAATGTAACTGCAAACTAATCAATATATAAATGACAATTGGCCTCACTTTTTTGTCTCTACACTCAAACATTGAACTCCAGACACAACTGTCACACTAAATAAATAATTCTGAAAAGTAGCCTTGTCTCCACAGTTTATTTGCTTTTTTTTTAATAATGTTAGCTGCAAATGGGACCCTAAACCACATTCTGGTACCACAAAATCTTAAGCTGTTCACACTCTCCGTAATGTGGCCTTTTTCCCCAATAGGGGTTCAGTTTCACTGTCTAAACTAATTGAGCCTTCCTTAAGAGGGTGCGTTTTTAAAAATAAATGTCAGTACATGAAAATTAAGCAGCATTTATAATCGATCTTCTAAAAATTAATAATAATATTATTATTATTGATTATTTTATTTCCCCCTGTTTTACAGCAAATCTGCCTCTGACACTGTACAGTACACAGACCCACCATAATGTTTACCTCAGCTGCCAAGAAAGGACCAAAAACATTTTTTGGGTCAACTTTAAAAGTATTAAACAGAATTAAAGAATTTTTAACTAAGCAAAAATCTGCTATAATGACACCCAACACGGTTTGTCAGCAGCAAGAAAGTTTGCAATATGAAGCCAAATGTTTCTCCCGGTTGGTTCTGGCTCTTTCGCACTGGATTAAGGTAAGGGGTCGTCGGTTAAAAGCCCATTCATCCTCTTTGATTGAGAGAGTCCTCAGGTGAGGCATAATGCATTTTCAAGGGCAGCGATGACAATAATTGGCTACTTTTGCTTCACTGAAATGGACAACGTCCTAAAAAGGAGAGTCTCTTCAAAGATTCAGATCTGGGGCTAAATGAAAATAAACTAAGGGGTTCTGCAGGCAACAAATTAATAAACTGTGACATTATGAGGCCGGCTAGATCACTGACCCCAGACCAAATGTTGTGAGGCAAAAGATTAGTTAATCTGGTTCTAGAACGCTGATGAGCTACTTGTTCGGTGAGTTTTGGTCTTGATCTGTCGAGATATGCCTTTCATTTGTGGTTACAAAACGTCAGTTTTAATGATGCAGTCACAGATTACACTAAAAAGTTTAAATGGTCTAGTCCGAACACTTTAAAGAACGATAATTACTTTACTGTTATCACTTCATTGTGAGAGTCCAGAACAAAATTAGGCCGGCACTGTTTAGGATTATTCGAAGGAATAATTTTATCTTTTTTGGTTTAGGGTGTAATTAAAAAAGAATCCTTAAAGACAGAAGCCACTGGAGCTAAATTACTGAATATATTGAAAGCGAGAACGTCAAAACTAAAATATAAGCTAAAATATTCTGAGCTGTTAAAGGCAAAGTTGTGAAAAGATATATTTTAGACATTTTTGCACAAAAATTCAAGTCAAAATATAATTTTGCAACCTTCTATTTAAATAGACATATTTTTTGTACCCGATTATTTGTGATGTCCATTTCAATGTGTCTGTGGTGCCATTTTCCATGCAAAAACACATTAGATAGCCTTGACAAAAAGAGAATTGCTGCAACTTTTCTTTGCGCTTGAGAACATTTACCAGCATCTCAGCCTGATCTCAGCCTTTGCTTACAGGTGGGAGTGTTTCAAGGTGCAGAAGCAGCAGCAGACAAAGGTGCACAGGCTTGTCACCTGACCAACCCCTGCCACGCACATTCTCATGAGAACCACAGCAGCATCTGAGAATGAGACAACCACCCTTTTGCACACAGCGTTTCACCAGGTGCGACACCTTTTCTCTTCGCTTTCTTTCCACATCACTTCACACTGAGCTCTTAAATTTCAGGCTCTTCCACTTTTGCAGGTAACGTTGTGGCTATTGTGTGTGTGCAGCACTTGCTCCAGTGAGGGCATTGATTGTGCGTGTTTGAGCTTTGGGCAACTCCTTGAGGATGCATGCTTTGTTCACTTTGATCAGATAAATCTCACAGCTTATTTTTGTCAGATTACATTGTAAATGTTTGAAGGTGGTTTGAATTATTCTGTTTTAAACTGAAGGCCTCTGAGGCATTAATGTAATTTTAGAATTACACCTCAAAGGCCTGTCATGGTGATATTAAAAAAACATTATAGAATGCACCTTGTTATTCATGAAAACATCAGGCCCTACTCCCCATTTTCATTGAAAAACTCCTGCTCTTTTATTTTGAGTCCATGACAGCGGTGTAACAGTGCCACAGATTGTATCATATGGCCACTTCAGTGACAGCTATTTGGAGGTAGTCTACAATTTATCATTTCCTCTCCGAGAGGTTATATTGTAACCCAGGTTTCAGGTGACATTTCTCCATCTATCAGGCTCCATATCACATGTGGTGCCCTCAGAAGCTTTTTTAAACCACCTGCTGGACAGTAACCACCACCCAGCATGGAAGTACTAGCAGGCCATGTGCTGGTGAATAACACTCACTGATAAATGAGGCTGTTATCATCCTGGAACATAAAAAAAATACTACCTATCGGCCCAGAAAATAAGAAGTAATAATGAGTAGATTAGCATGTTAAGATCAGAATTTCATTATAATTGTTGTTTTAGTTGTATTTATTTATTTAGATTGATTGCCATATTTATTTAATGTATTTGTTTACTTTTAAATTAATTTATTTTTATGTTTGCATAATTCCACTTCATTTTCTTCTTCTTCTTCTTATTATTATTATCATTATTATTATTCCTGTAGTTATTTTAAGCAAAAAGTGCATTAAGAGTGGGACATAATGATAACTGTTGTGGAATTGTGGTTGTTGTTAGCCCTATTCATTAATTATTTTATTTATTTTATTTTTAACTAGCTATTATTATTAATATTATTATTATTATTATTTATTATAGAAAGTCAATATTTACACGTTAGTCTCTTTAATGCAAAAGTGAGCAAAATGTTTGCTGCTGTTGTAGTACTAATTATAGTCTTTATTTAAACACGTCTGTAATTTAATAGAAATACTACAACTAGTACTGCTGCTACTAATAATAATAGTGAGAACAATAATAATATTAGGAAAAAGAAGAAAACGAGGAAAGGGAAAAAGGATGTTTTGATAAAAACAAATATGGTAGATTATTTCTGCTAAATTAATCAATACTAAATTAATCAATACTAGTTTAACATTATGGAAAGCGACTAAAACTATTTGTTTCCTCTGTTGTGTCAGGTCACTGTTCATTTTCTGTTAAAGGTTAAACATTTCAGGAGTTCGGTTAATGCTCCTTGTTGTCAAGTATTATTTTCTAATTTCTGCCTTTCTTCCCTCCCTCCCTCTCTCTCTCTCTCTCTCTCTGTGTGTCAGATGAAAAGGTGCTCTAATTATTCAGGGAGGTTGGGAAATAATTGATTGGCTTTGAAGTAGGCTCGGGCCTTGGACTACATTAGAAGCCAACCATGTGATTTGCAACTGCTGAAGTAAAAACCGTCATTCTGCTGCAGCAGAGCAAGAAAAAAATAAACGGGGAGAAAAATCAAGGAGGGTGGATTCTCGGCAAGAAGGCAAAATTGTATCTTTGTTTGCTCCATCTTCTGTTTACCAGGAGATTTTTCTCATTTTCCTGCCCTTTTTTTTTTTTTTTTTTACTAATTCATTTCAATGGCTTTTCAATCTGGAAAATGGAAATGTTGCTCCTGCCCTCTGTCTCGGCGGCAGCGTCCTGGCAACAGAGCAATTTTCTATCATCAGGGATAAACGGCATCGAACAGTACATTCTGATAAAAAAAAAAAGAAGCCCATGATTGCTGTCCTTCCTGTCTGTCATCTAGCGACCAAATCCTCTCCTTCAAGACCGACCACTGTGCTGTCAGACCTAATAATGTCGCGTATTAAGTCGAGAGGGGGAAATGGAGGACTGTGCTGCACCGCCGGCCTGCACTGCTCTTATTTATCACCATGCAGCATAACATTCAGATCAGCTTCCTGCATATAGAGTCCTTTGTTTGTAACTCGGTGCATACCATGTTAGACTTTCAGGCCTGGATGCTGCATATTATGTTCACTTAAAACCGTTTATAGTACTTAAAGGTTAAATTACGGCTGATAAAATATCCGAAACAGTCGTCTTTATTGTCTTGTTCTTTGATATAAGAAAATCCTACATTATCGCGCCTATTCCTCTTATTCTTCCTTTCCTTTCAACATTTTAAAAACATACGAGGAATATTATGAGTAATTAAACACCACATAAAAGGTGAAAGAAAGCGACCAGCGCATCCAGGTGTATCCCAGCATGCAACAGAGCAGGGCCGCGCTCCGGAACATTCTCAGAGGAGTGGCCAGACCTGAGGGGAGGCGGGCGTGTGGACACTAATTTTGGATTGGTACACAAAAACTAAACACTCAGAACAGAATTTCAGGAGTTTTAAATAAACGAATGGATAATTACAATTTGCATTGTATGAGGGACACAAAAAATGATAGTAAGTCAATCAATTAACGCCTAACAACTACAGCCATGAAACAGAAAAATCATATTAGAAAATTCTGCTAGAGAACAAGAAAAGGAAAATTACAAATAAATGTATTAAACATCTAATTAAGCACAGCATACAAAAATATACATACATATATATATATATATATATATATATATATATATATATATATATATATATATATATATATATATATATATACTGCAAATAGTCAAATAATAATAATAGTGATAAAACAACTTTTTTTAAAACTATTAATTAAACTACAATGGGTGGGTGGCCGGCACACACCCCCACCAGGTATCGCCCCTGCAGACGAAAGAATTGGGGGACAAGTGAAATGAGCAGCCTTAATTAGAGCACAGTCTACCCTGAGTGAGACCAGCGCAGCTTCAGCCGTGCCAAATTAAACCCATTAGTCTATGAGAGGCTGTGAAGACTCAGGGGTGCAGGCCCCGCTGCTTATTTTGTGGTCATTTACAGCTCGTCTTCGAGCATGCTACGTTGGGTCCATCTGAAGGCCCCTCTCCTCTCGCCTGCACCTGGGGCCATGCACATGCCAATTTTGCTATTTGCTTACGAGATAATGCCAGGAGCACATTATTTATGATGCAAAACTTATGGTAAACAGCTTTCTGCCGTGGGTACGCTACGTGGTTTGCTTTATGACCAAACCACACTAATTCTCCTTGGTGTAGTTGCACGCTTTAACAAAACACATCAAAGCTTAGTGTAAGTGGATTTGCACCAGTGTGCCCTGCGTAATTTACTTACTGCGTAAAGGAGAAAAAAGCCACCATTTGTGCATGGATTGGTGAAGATTTTTTACTCGCTGCATGTGGGTATTTTAGGCGTTTTACCTCAGAGTCCTGTCTCAAAGATCCGTGTGCCTAAGATTGCATAGAGGGCCTTGGCAGAATTTGATTTGAAGCCCCAAATCCAGTTTACATCATTTATTAATATAAATCACAATTGTCCTTAATTTTTTTATCAGTTTACAGATGAATTGTGCATAAAACTTGATTTTTACATAGACACATAAAGCAGACTTGATAAAAATAGAAGCATTAAAGATATTCTTTGGGGTTATTTGCGTCTACTGACAGTAGTTAGGTAATGAGGTATGAAATTTTGGAACATTATTTTACAAAATGCATTTATTAAAATCATTTTTACAAAATTTTGGATTTCTACATATGTGTGTCGATGGCATCATATTAGGCAGAAAAATAAACTGATCAGCTAGTAAAAACAGAATACAGGTTAAGGAGGAATTTGATTAAAACATGTAAATAAGTAGGGATATTTAAAAGGAAAGTACAAGTGGATGTTGTGAAACAACTCTGAACCTTTCCCCTTTTGTGATGTCACCAGAGGCATGTGCGCATGGAAACTTTTTTTCGGAGGGTAGACTTCATCTTCAGTAATTAATGTTTTGCAAGAAATTATCCCAACAGCAAGAAGAACTAACCAAGATGTGTAGTTTGATAGGTGACAAACTATTTCTGAAGTGACCCTTGCTGAGTTTAGAAAAGTCTGGCAAGTAGCTTTAAATGATGACCACAAATTATTAATGTTTTTCTCTGTATAACATTTATAAAAGCATACATCAGTATAAACACATGAATAAATTTGAAATTCTAAGGGAAACTCCTAAAGGTTGCCCGAAATATGCTTCTTGATCAATCTAAAAACATATTTAAAGTTTAGAGATACGTTCCCTTGTGCCTTGGCCCGGGGTGTTGCGGTGTGCGTTCTCGCCTTTTGCCGCCCTTCTCTGGCCAGAGATGGGGAGCATGTAGACGCCTGTGGCTTTGCGCTGTGAAAGGAAAGAGGACACGTTGTTTAAGCCAGTCCCGGCCCCAGAGAATCCGAGGAGAGTTTGGCCCGCTCAATAGCTGTCACTGTGACCGCAAACGCGCAGCCGCTCGTTCCAATTATGACCCTCATCTCTGCTGGATCCATGTGTTAACTTTCAGATATCATTAACACATGTGGCCAGATGCATTCAGAAAGGAGAAAAGGACACACAAGGGATTATTCAGGACTTTTTTTATATCTTGTATTTTTTACTGAACATGTACATAAATCTGTCCCCTTAACCGCCCATCAATAAATCATTGCATCCATGTGCGTGCTGACGTTTAGCCTGCCTGTCCCATTAACCCCGACACAACGCGACGTCGTGCAGGTTTCACTCCTAAATGTAAATACTCTCAATTTTCATGCGCCCCGTGGCAGACAGTGGGTGTCACGAAATTCCTGGGGCTTGATCTGGCCCCAGCAGTGGGATACAAGAAGTGATTTCTTTTAGAGAGTCATTCATCAGCGTTTTCAGAAGACAGCTGGATAGGAAGACCACTTCTATCAAACCACCGCGGGCATTGATTGTTTTGAAGGTCAATCATCTACTTAGGGACGTAGTGATTTTTAGATCTGCAGCGGCTGATTTTGTGATTGACACTTTGACGTTGCAAACTATGAAATAATGTTGCTCCGTGGAGGAAGTTGTGAACTGTTATAATGCAGGATCCTTAGGAAGGGTAACAACAGGAGGCAGGATGCGACAGGTGAGGCGTGGACCGAGAGCACACAAGCAGAGGCGCCACCAAGGGTGGGGGCAGGAGGGCTGGCAATTGCACTGGGCACTTATACATAAACTATTTTTTGTATCACTATTAATTTGGGACGCTGGAGTGTGGATTTCAGTAAACTGGAAATTTATTTGTCTATCTATTCTCATGTCAGTGTTTGTGAACTTAATAGTCTGCTATTTAATAAAAACTGATATCCAGTGGGCCAGGGGGCAATGGCCACCCATATAAATAAAACTCCCTTAATTTAAGTGTTGGATGGCTTTCGGTTTTGGTGTGTCACTCTTAGACTATTAGTGCCCTCCACACCTTTAAAAACTTTGTGGAGCCGCACCTGAATAAATAGCCAGATTTTCTAAATTTAAAAGCAAAAACTATGTATTTATTCTCTAAATATTCTTTATTTGTGTATTATTTATTGGTGTTTTATCCTTCGTCCTTTTCTTCTTACTATTCTTAGTGGTACTATTATCTTTGCAGTTTTAACAACAAAGCTGAACATTTATTTTCATTATTAGATTGTCATACAGGTTTAGATTTAGGTTGTGCGATCTTGCACATTCTAAATGCAATAAGGTCGGGTAGGCTGTGTCATGATGTCAAAGCAAACCCGTCCTTTCATCACTTCACCCTTAATCTCGGTGTTGCACAAGAAACAAATTCTCCCAATGTAATAGTCCCGCCTGGAGAGCGCAAATGATGCAGCAAGAAAATACAAGAATGGGAAGGTCTCGTATCCTCGAACCCCGCGTTTTTTAAAACCCACAGGGAAGCAAGAGAAGCAACATCGCTGCAAAGCATGTATGTCTTTGTAGTAGCACTCAAAAGGCGATTAGAAAGGCTGGAGGATCTGGTTTCTCCTCAGCGTGTCCAAGTGGAACACGGGCACTAGGGGGAATTGGCCACTGTGTTAGATCACTGAGGGGTGACCGAGGCGTGCAGACGTCTACAAGGCCAGTGTGGCTTTGCAAGCCTGAATTGCCAAACGCAATCAAATAATTTATCAGTATAGTTACAGGTTAAGAAGGTAAAAAAAAGCGCCCAATGCAGGGTCTTACCTGCAGCCCTCCTGAGTTCTTGGATTAAAATGAAAAGAATATAGAAGAACAACAAAAACAAATCCATCTGCGTGTCTGCTGCACTTGGTCGCCTCTGCGCTCCTCTTTGGGTCCGCTGCGCTCAGGAAAAATGATTAGCAGGCTGGCTTGCGCACTTTTTAAATCCCACAAAGTAAATAACAACCGTAGCATGACGATAATAGCAAGGTACCAAGTTCTTGCTTCAGGAGAAAAAAAAAGGGAGAAAATTGAAACTAAACGCTGCATTTAGACAACCATTTTTGATAAGAGGATAATTGAGGCCACACTGGCGTATAATTAGGGGATAATTTATGCTATATCCACTTTTATTCCACCCTCCCCAAAATAAATCCTAGTCCATAATCATTACAGGCGAATTGTTCTTAATTTTATAGCTGCAATTTGAGTAAAGTGTTACCCGCTAATCAAATAGGTTTTCGCAGTAACTTGATTGCTGGCGTAATTATTTTTTCATCACCATTTTTCCTTCTTTTTATTCTGGTGAAATCATAAATGCAGCAGGAAAATGCTGAAAGTGGTAAAAAATGGAATACCTACTACACCACTAAAGATGGAAATAACATCTTTATCCCTATTTATTTTTTTTTTATCGAACATCACAGCCCAGAGACGCAAAGTGTATAATTTACATATATTGAGGACCATATCGGGCCTCATGTTACAACGGGGATAAAAGACACTGTCAGTTTATCTGGGGATCCAGCCTTCCCTTTTGCAAAAATAACCTATTGTACCTCAGGCATATTGTTGTTTGATGTGTCACATGTGCTGCATTTTGAATCATTTTGAGGGATCTTTAATCATATGGTCAGTAGCTCCTGTTATAATATATGTAAGTTTTGGGGGAAAGCTGGGGGGCGTAAAGAGAGCACCGCTCATTTTACGACATCAAAGCAGACTGTCTTAAAAACAAAAATAAAGAAACAATTATAATAATAATAAGTTTTAAAAAAGGCAAATAAATCTCTTATAAAAAATATACGTGTATAAAATATACATTTTTAATTAAATGTTTATTTAAAGACCATTTATTTATACTGAATTCTTTATGTGTTACATGAGTTATTTTGTTCCGCATAATATCCTAAAGTAAGGTGATACCTTCTCGTATTTTATTAGTTCCTTGATCACTGGGGACCTAACTGAGATGGATACATACATTATGGTACCCCATCTGACTTAATTAAAGTGCGCTCACTGTTACGCGTCGTGCGTAATTTCCAGCTACGGTGCCAAAGAAAAAGAAATAAAGAAAAACCTCGCCTCTGCGCATCCACCGGAGCTGTTTTTTAAACTTGTCTATAGGAATTAGGCTTCTTTCCCAACCACATATTGTTTTCTCCCCCCGCATTTGTGGTGGGAGCTGGTAAGGTGGGTTAACTCCAGCTCAAGTCTCCGTAAAAGCGCAGAGCACTGATGACGTTGGGCCGGATGACCAATCGGGAGGCGCTGCCCTTTGGAGACAAACCATTTTACTTGTGTCTGCATCAAGTCTGCAAGCGAGGGCTCAATTTTAACAGAATCCACCTTAAAATCTCTCCCTTAACTTATGCCTACCTTCCGCCACTTTGAGTGAGAATACCGCAGGACAAGAGAGGTGGGGGGAACAAAGACGGCATCGGGAAATTTGGGGTGTTAATAGGAGAAAGGGGGGAGGAAGAGACAACAGCACAGCGAGAGAGCGAAAAACCGATTTGGTCTTGAGAGAGGAGGGGTGGGGGGTGAGTGCTCTCAAGGCAGAAAATTCGATGATGACCATGACAACGATGGCTGACGGTCTGGAGGCTCAGGACTCGTCCAAGTCTGCGTTCATGGAGTTTGGGCAGCAGTCGCACTCGCAGCAGAGCTCCCCGTCGATGGCCGGCGGCCACTACCCACTGCACTGCCTCCACTCCGGCTCGCACGCTCACCACCAGCACGACAGCACCGCGTACCCCGGGACCAACACCTACAACAGGTCGTTACCTTACCCTTATGTGAACCATCCGCACCACAGCCCGTACCTACCGTCCTATCACAACAACGCGGGAGGACAGACGCGGTTAGACGGCGCAGGTAAGAGACCCCCTCCAGCCTTGTCCATCTAATTGCAATTAGCGGCATACCTGTTTTAAGCTCTTGCGACCCGGATCGACCCTTTTTCCCGACGATCCGACGCATGGAGCGATCTTTTTTTCCAGCCGTGCGTAAAAACGCACCGGATGGATCAAGGAGCAACCTTGTTCGCCTGCTTCTTTGTTGCTTCTTTGTGTTTTTTCAGCACTCCCCTCCACAAAACCTCTGATTTAATGCCCTGGGTGTGATCATCGCGACCACGCAATCCTCACCAACTACTCGTGAAAATTAGGCAGCCTGCACGCCTCGAATGTTGTAATTAGCATTTAATTGACATGTCATTACCAGCAATATCCTAAATATGACAGCGAATGAGGATTGTTGGCTGCAACAGAAAGCCAGAGAAAGAGAGAGAGAGATGTGAATGTTTTATTAGCAGCAATTTCTCAGTTTCTTGCGCTCTGATTTTTTTAAACAGAAAACCCAAAGCATAATCCTGGTCTTATTGTGTGGCCTTTTTGGATTAATAGCATTGTTTGTTTTTGTTGCAGAGCAGCAGAAGACGACAGTGATTGAAAACGGGGAGATTCGGTTTAACGGGAAGGGCAAGAAGATACGCAAGCCGCGGACGATCTATTCCAGTTTGCAGCTCCAAGCGCTGAACCACCGTTTCCAGCAAACCCAGTACCTCGCTTTGCCCGAGCGCGCCGAACTGGCGGCCTCTCTGGGACTGACGCAAACGCAGGTAGGGCGCATATTGCTGCATTTACTATCATTTGCAGCTGCGGCGTGAATGGCCTTTCCTTTTGCTTCCCTACATGCAAACACACAACCCCACTCCACTTTGGTTGAAAAAATAATACATTTCTAAGTTGATTTGACATTAACTGATCTAGCAATGTAGCAAGGGTTTCAACCATCATTCTAGTTTCATTATACGTTTCTAATTCCAACAAAGCATTGCAATTGCTCTTGCTGAATGTTTTTTTTATTATAATAATTATTTTATAAATCTAAACATATTTTTATTGCAGTATAATCCAATTGAGCTATGACCAGTGTAATTTAGGAACCCTTAGAACTAGAGATAGTCCTTAAAAAAACTCTGGTGTAGCCCTTTCATTCAGCAAAATCATAATAAAAAGATAGAAATCTCATTTGTTCCGCCCCACCTGACTCGCTGCCCAGGGCAGAAAGCCATGTGGCCTAAACCAAAAAACCACCGCTGAGAATTTGCTATGCTGACTCAACAAAATTATATCCTCTCGTCCTGCAGGTAAAGATCTGGTTCCAAAACAAGAGGTCGAAGTTCAAGAAGCTGCTGAAGCAAGGCAGCAACCCACACGAGAGCGACCCCATCCCGGGCTCCATGTCCCTATCCCCGCGCTCACCGACCATCCCTCCGATCTGGGATGTCTCGGCCTCTTCCAAAGTAGTGAACATGCCGGCCAACAGCTATATGCCCGGCTACTCTCACTGGTACTCGTCTCCACATCAAGATTCAATGCAGAGATAGACTGGCGAGGGCCAAACAGAGGGGTCAGTAAAGCTGTCTGCATGGAGACCCTTTTCTGCGGGATCTGCTTACCGTGCAGTACTTTATTCGCAACGTAGCCTACAATTTGGACGCTGGGGAAGAGCGAGAAGGTGCTGCTCCTTTGCTGGAGGATTAAACCAGCCAAGCCTCGGTGCGGGGACATAAAGAAGGGGACTTTTCATTGTTTTCTAGCGTACATGGCTGTTCAGTTGGCACGTTTTTTTTGTCATGCTTTCATTCATGTCTACATCTGAATATACCAAATATTACCAGTGACATTTTGGTGGCCACATTGGAGGCAAAGACTGCTGACCATATTCGTGCGCCATTACGCACAGAAAACATTTTTCTTTTGTCATAACACCGCCTGACTGCATTTTATTTTTTATTTTCCAACATGCAAAACCAAGCAAAATTGTCTGTAAATATATTCTGCGACTTTAGTTGTACATACACTTTTTATGTTTTGTCAGAATGAGTAAAACCGTGACTCAAAACAAGACGCCTGCTGTTTGCATGATTTTCACCAACAAGAAAAAAGCTAAATGGTATTCATCTGAGGCCTTTTTAATGGTTTTTATATTGGGCCAACATCACATCAGCGCATCACACAAGTTTATAACACGGTGCTCAGTATAAAAAGAAACATTTAATCAAACATTTTAAATAAACTCAGTGGGGTGACGAAAAAAAAACAGTATATAGAATCAAATGCACTCACTCAACGCCAGAGGAAATTAACTTACCCCGAAAGACATTTGCTCCAGGTCCAGCTCATTTCGTCGCTTCACCCTCAATTATTAGAAGTATTGACAAAATGTTTTCTCCCTTCCCTCCGTCCTAAAATGCCAAGCTCCACAGGGATCGATGCCTGAACAAAGCAGCCAGCTGCAGCGGCGTTCAATATGAAGGAGATATTTGGGACAATTTGTGGGTTTTTATCCAAGTGAGTCTTTTTTTCTCTCTTTTTCCACCCCTCCATTCTCATAAATGCAGGCATAATTAGGGTAATTTTTGATGTAGCCCCGCTGATTACAGCGTTTTTACCGTCAAAGATAATTACCTGTAATTTTCTACCACTTTTAATACTAAAAAGCCATCTTTATTTGGATTTGAGGTAGCAACGGATGGAACAAAAGGGGGGGAAATTATTCGGTTATTCATATACAAATTGTCAGAGAGAGGAGAAGGCGCACGGCTCGGGATATTATCTGAAATTACGACTCTTGGAAGAAAAAAGAGGTTCCATGCAGCTGTCAAAGTCACGGATGTCCCACTGGTGCTCATTCAGCTTCTTTTTACCTGCATGGGGGCCTCCACGGATGGGTATGGGGGCCCTACAACCGGACTGCATGGAGCCAGTAGCTGCGGTCGAGTAAACATCAACACAGCTCATAAAAAGACTGGCACATTGAAAGAGATTCAAAAACAATCCGTTTCTGCAGAAACATATGTGTTGCATGATGTTTTATAGATAGATAGATAGATAGATAGATAGATAGATAGATAGATAGATAGATAGATAGATAGATAGATAGATAGATAGATAGATAGATAGATAGATAGATAGATAGATAGATAGATAGATAGATAGATAGATAGATAGATAGATAGATAGATAGATAGATAGATAGATAGATAGATAGATAGATAGATAGATAGATAGAATGCACTGATGGGGAGAGGGTGCAGCCGATGGGGGTGTGGTTGCACAGAATGATGTGTCACATGCATCTGGGGCTGCAGCAGCAGCTGATGCATTACAGCAAAAATATCAACGGCTGATAACTGAACATTTCCACCTCAATGTAGCCTCCTAAGGGCATGCACAACCAAATAGTCGTTTTATAATTAAAAAAAGCCATTAGATATTTCTGGGAAGAATTCATAACCCCCCAAGTATTGCAGCTATGAAGCCGTGCTTGGTTCTTCAAATTCCACAGAACTGAGATGATGAGGAAAGCTGTAAAATTCATGCTTACCTTTCTTCGCTTCTATCCACCAAAAAATAAAGAATCCCGCACTGCGCTGTTTTACGGCTGCTGGTTGAATAAGCAAAATCCAGGTGAGAAAGTGTGTTTGCACACCCTGGTAAGCTCTTATATATATTGCCTGCAAAATTAGCTGTTATTACTGTCACTGTTTGGTGATGGCGAGCTCGAAAAAAGAGAGCCCTCTCTGCAATCAAGAACCAAGCGCATCTTTGCAAATTATAGGTAATTGTCAATGTCCAGATTATGATAATGGAGGCCCCCCTAATCCTGCAGAATAATTATTGTGGAGTGTTACAGTTGAAGCTGTCCAGTAAAGCTTAACTGTCATTATTTAGACTCGATTTGCAAAAACTGTTGGGGGGGTGGCAGAGGGCTTGGGGGGGGGGGGGGGGTCTAGCAGAGTGGAAAATGTTCGGTTGGAAATAAACGGGGCAGCTCTTTCGGTATAATGGCACATCTAGTTTGCGCGTATGAGAGCGTGTGTGTGCATGTAGGGTTTAAAATTCTGGAGTGACCCGCTATGGATTTGTTGGTGACGCTTTACCTGACCTGCAGCAGAAATAAGGGCAACAGAAAAGCACCGCGGGGCTTTAGATTAAGGGGAAGCATTGTCTGCAGCACTTTGCATCAGTGTGCGTGTGCGTGCATGTAGGCTGCAATAGGAGGATTGTGTATCAGGTGGAACATGCACAGGTCAACGGGCTGGTCAGATGCGGTATTGTGTGTGCGGTATTGCATGCATGTCCACCTGCAAAAGCTCAAGCATGTAATCATTGCGCACATGTTCCCTTAATTTCACTTACACTCTCAATACCTCTCATTCTACCAACTTGCATTGCTTGTTTTGCAAACAGTACTGGTATTAATCTCTGCAAATAAAAATCTAGTATCTGTCCCTTTTTCAGTCTTCTTTTTTCCTCCCCCCGGAAGGTGGGCTGAGTCCGCGGGAGTGGCGCAGCGCTGGAGCCGCTCTTCCCCCACAGGAATGCGGATTGTCCCAGATCTCCGTGCCGCCCCCTTCTCCCCTCGCCTCTTCTCTGCCATTCAAAGCGAGTATAATTGTAGGGGAACACAAAGCGAGAGCGGCTGCATACGGTCAGCAACGACGAGAGGCCACTTTCTTTAAACATGGGCGCTGGAAATAACTTAAAGAGCCCCATTGAGCCTCTATAGTGAGACACAATAAAATACTTTTTTTAAATAGATAAATATAATAATTAAAAATAATATAATAATAATGTAAACTAATTGAAATGATCGCTACAATTAAAACAAGTCATGCAAATTCTATCATTATCATTATCTCAACCTATGGGTTATGCTATGGGAAAATTAAATGCTGCAGAAATCACCGCAATTCACTGCTGTGAAAATCCGTGGGAAATGACAGTTGGGTGTCCTCTATTATTCATTTATAATGATGATTTTTGATCTTGCCAGAAAATCGCAAACCAATTCCAAAGGCATGAATGTCCTCATCCGGAGATATATTCAAAATAGCATCGAATTTTGTGTACTGACATCATTAACGCAATTTTATTCAATTTACTAAATTACATAAATAATGAAACAAAAGAAACCGAGTTTAATGGATCCATTGTAACATTTGATGCAGGTGAGTTACGTTTAAATGTATCCCGAGGCGCACGACTTTTATCTATGTCTGAGGTGCTTTTTGTCTTTTTTCGTGATTAATTGAAATATACCATGTTTGAGGGAAAAGAGATACTGAAGGGAGACGTGATGTTTCAAAGCTCCAATGTCCATTTAAACGTTTAATATTCTTCCAAAATGCAATAAATTACATGCACACATTTACACATTTTACACGTTTCCTCTATGACTGCCATCAATACATTGCATATTCCTCTGAAATGTGAACACGAGTCCCATAAAAGGAAATAAAAATAATAATAAAAAACAACAGGAGGGGTTCTTTTGTTTCTTTTTTTCTCTCTCTCTTTTCAATATAACGTCCCAGCTCCGAGAGCCAACGAGTGCTGTATCGAGGTCGGGGTCTGAAGGTGGGGGGGCATGGAGCTGGCGGCTGAGGAGTACCAATTCGAACTGTTGTCCAGAAAGTTAGAGGCCGCCGCGTTGATGCTCTGCGGCTGTAAGCTGTGAGACCTGGAGGGGCCCTGTGCGTCCCACACGGCCGGGGACTGCGGCGAGTTGCAGGCCATGGGGTCGCTGGAGCTGGGGCTGTGTTCTGGCGGAAGCTCGCCGTTTTTCATGATCTTCTTCATCTTCGATCTGCGGTTCTGGAACCAAATTTTGACCTGGGTATGAGATTTGAAAAGAAGGCATGTTAGCATATAACAGCGTTGAGTTTCATGGGTTATTTTTACGCACGGTGCGTAAAAACGAACCATAAGCGGCAAACAAGGAATAAAAACGTCATTTTTCTAACAGAAGAAAATAGTTAGTGTATTATCTATGTTTTTCTTAAAGTAAAATAAAACTAAAATCCCACCTGTGTTTGCGTGAGTCCCAATGAGGCTGCGAGCTCGGCTCTCTCCGGCAGCGCCAGATACTGCGTGTTCTGGAACCTCCTCTGTAGGGCGGCCAGCTGGAAGCTGGAGTAAATGGTACGTGGTTTTCTCACTTTCTTCGGCTTCCCATTTACCATCCTCACTTCAGGCTCGCTTATGTCTTTTTCTGATGTAAATAAAACAAAACCGAGTATGTAAATTTGCCAGATTGCAACAATTTGAAAGAAATTGCCTCAATAACTTAAAAAAACGGTTTCATTTAATAGTTTACATTCTTAAATTATTTAACTTGCCTTTGGATCATTGCAAAATAATTCAATAGTTTTCTTTTAAATTATATGGATTATTTTGAAAGGAAAATGCAGGAAAATGAACATTTAATAAGATTTTTTGGGGTCATTTTAATCCACTTTTGCGCAAACCATTTAGGCCCGTACCTTGTGGACTCGGTTGGGTTTGCACTCTGCTGTAAGCCCCGGCATACTGGTGGTAGGCGGGGGTCGTGTACGAGCTGTAATCACTGTAGGATTTTGTCGTGTAATTCCCAGCAGATCCGTTCACTCCGGGGTATTGGTATTGATAGGCGTTCAGGGGCTTCCCGTACGACGACGAGGAACTGGGCGAGCAGTAGCCGTGAGGGACCCCACCAGCAGGGCTGTAGTATCCAGAATCCGTGGCCGAGGATTCCGGTAGCGTGGGGGATTCCTGAGACGGATGGTGCATGCTGGAGAGTTGGAAGGAGCTCTGGAAATCGGTGGGCTTCACACTCGGGATCCTCCTGTCGAAAACTCCGGTCATCGTTCGAAGGATGAAAAACGCGTTGGTTTGTGTTATTTAATTAACAAAAAAAATATATATATATATTAAATTAAGTCTTGCTCCAAAGCGGTGTGCAGTTTACACTCGCATTGCTTTGGGAGGCTCTCAGGCCGTCGGTGCTCTGGTGAAGACTGCAGCCAGCCCCGCAGCAAAGACTTGGTTAAATCCTGAATCGCGCTCTTACGCACTGCAGGGAGGATCTGGTTCCATTGGCCAAGGCGCACACAGACACAGCTACACCCAGTTCACTCCGCCAGCTTTCTTACGAGGGGGGCAACCACTCGGCATATTGTTGTGTTTATATATTATCAATCAATGGCAGCAATTAAGGCCAATTATTATTTATGTTCAAACATCTAATGCCCATACTACGAAAAGTAACGCTTTTCTGTATTTCAAATATATTTTTATAAAAGAGAATACCTTAAATTAACAATAAAAGATGCAACGTACATTTGTTGTTTGTGATTTCCGTTTTTACTTGCAGGGTTCTGAAAAAAAATGGAACATCATCCCTGAATGACCTGTGGCGTCCATTGCATCAGCAGCGCATTTATTATTACCATGCTTATCATGCGGTCACTAAAAATGTATTTGTACAACGTGTTAAGTTTAAATGTATTCCAGGGCAAACAAAAGCCAAGGCCAATCAGTCCATTCAGTGGTGAACAGCGCCCACGCGTGGAAAACTACGGTGCTGCCAGTGAAATTTCAACTAGGAAAAAACAATTACTGATTTTTATTTTATGTCTTTGTAATAACAGCATCTCAACATGAATGATATCCATTCCCTTCCAGTGTGAATTCTGACAAAAACATGCATGCATGTTCAATGAGGTATTGAATATCTGATCACCTAAACCCAACACCATTGTAAAAGACTTGCGGAAAGCGTGCCAACGTCACTAAAACTCAGGCTGAAAATCAGGGTTATTTCACTAAATATTGCTTTCTGACTTCTTCCCCAGATAAAGCATTAGTATCATGCTGAAATCGTTTTGTTATTCTATCCATTTATTTAATTTTTTTGCAAATAAATGCTCTAAATGAAAATGTTTTTTATTAAAGAATTCGCGAGAAATGTGCTTCATTAAATGAAACAAAAATCTACTCTAAAACATACTTTTGTTCAGTGGTCTTTCATATTTTTTCATAATCATTAATGATTAAAAAAAAAATGTCACAGTACCACAAAGCCTTATTATAATTTCATTTATTTAGAGCGGCAAATCACAACAAAAGTCATTTCAATGCACTTTGCATAAACCACACGTGTCAAACAAAAGTCCTGTTATTTCATATTCACTCCAATATATGAATTAATTACAATGCGTTTCCAAGCAACCAGCTACGAAATCCTGAAGTGTTACCAGTAAACAGTTGTCTGTGTATGGAAATAGGGAGTTGTTCCTTTCCACTGTCACCACACGTTTGGTAAGAAGGAGGAATGCAACTGCACCACCATGTAACTGACTTGGTATCCCATTAGATTACTTTCTACCAGTCTAACATTGTAAACAGAAATTGACTACACTGTATTACAACTAAAATCAAACTGGATTATACTGGATTGTATTTGAAGGAGTTCATCAAGGTGGGTCTGGTTGCCGTGCAGTCAGGTCAGATTAGTTCTCACAAAATGTGGAAGTGAGATATTACTTCTATGGCATAATCGTGTATTTATTTACAGTTTTTTCTCAATTGTTAAGACACATTTCTTGAAAGCTGCTCCCCTTTTCTCCAAACTGTGAACACAAAACCCATGTTTCATTTTTCACTACATTCACAAAACCTCAGACTCTTCTAGCAAAACCAAATTCTCACCTCAAAACAGTTGAATCTGTGCTCAAAACTGAACTATGTTATCAAATTGTACCCCGCAGACACTGCATATGTGTGTTGTAATATTTTTACAAAATTTATTTTATACTCGCAAACACAGAACACACAAAAACAGTATATCTTATATACTGTACAGTATATTTTATTTTTCCCACAAGAAAATTACATCCAACCAACACAAATACATGTACATGATGCTACACGTATGGAAAAAATTAAATTTGCTGTACATGTGGTAAAAGCAAAAAACAAACAAACTATGCTGCATCCTCTTGTCAGTTGGGGTCTGGCCACAGCACCTCATCCATGTCACGAGCAATGTCTTCCCTGGCTAAGCAGCGGGGGAAATATCTCCTTGCATGGCGAATTTAGCCATGAAAGCATAAATGGCTACATCTCCATATGCATCTTCCATAGCTTGGAGAAGGGGCATTCGTGTTTGTGGATTTCTGTAATACACTTTTCATCTCCATGTAGCAAAAAATTCCTCAATAGGATTGAGGAATGGAGAATATGGAGGGAGACAGTGAACCAGTTATGAACCAGTGCAGCGTGGTGGAAACCTACATTGTCCCAAATGACAACATACCTGAGCACAATATGACAATACTGAAATGTGTAATCAATAATTTGTAGTTTTGAGAGTTTACATCAATTGTGAGATTGTATAGAACCTACTTGCGCACAGATATATCGCAATTCTTTGATTCTTTCTGATTGGCATTCAAATGGCATCCTGTAAACTTCGTCCTCAAAATATTTCTGCGCAAGACACACGGTTCAATGTTTATAAGCTTACCATATCAATAATTTGAAATAAATAATTGTTTTTAATTATGTTTCTTTGTATTTGCCGTAATGTTCTGGCATTATTTGTACCTGCTCAAGTTTGGCTGTACTCCTTGCCCAGCCTCCCTCATTGTAAGGCCATGGTTGATTACATGGTCAACTAAAGTGGCCCAAATCTCATCAGAGATTATGGTCCTTGGCCTTCCTCTTCATTGTCCTCATCATCTTCCTCCTCTTACTCTCACTCCTCTGGCTCTACCTATGTTTCTAATGTTGGCATCCATTGCACTAAAACAGAAGGTCTCACCTGTGGCCCTTTTCTGCTCAAGCTCTGATTGCTAATTGTAAAACTGTGTGACAGGTGTTTAGCCATTTGATGGGCCGTGTGCAAAGTCAGGCAATTGCTTTAAGAATTATGAATGACAGTGTGATATAGATATCGTTTTGAAGGTGATACAGAAAAAGTGATTTAGGCCATTACAGTGAATCACTACTTACAGTAATCAACACTGAATGTGTCGTGATATATACCAACTTGTACTGGAATATTTGCTCTTTGCGATCAAAGGGCACTTTGTACAGCTGTTTCATGCGAAGTCTGTTGCGCTTGAGAACACGATCAACAGAAGCTGACACAGTTGATACCCTCAAAATGTACATGGTCCTCAATGATCTTCTGCTGAATTTCACACAGTTTAATGGTGTTCTCACGGACCATGTTGACAATTAGGGTCTCTTGGTGTGAGGAGAACATACCTGTCCTCCCATCCCCATGTGGCAGTCTTTCAGTTCTACAAAAAGAGAGCATGTGATTACAAAAATATCTGTGCACCAAGCCTACAAACAGTTAGACTAAACCCCAATTACAATACTACAGTACATTGGCACAGTGATGTAATAGAACATACTTACAGTATACCGTGGCACAGTATAGTATAGTCATATAGTAATTGCTGTCAACATTTACATACTATAATATCAAAAAGGTAAATACCTGTCCTCTTCTCGAAATTTTCGAATTATGGTGGACACATTAAGTCTACTGATGTTTGGTTGTACCCTTTGTCCAACCTTCCTCATGCTTATAACATGGACAAGAACATGGTCAAACACAGTAGCTCTGTTTTCTTTAGATCTTCCTGTTCTTTGTCTTCGCTGACCACCTTGACCACCTCTCACATGAACCCCTTCTCTCAGATTTCTATCCATTTTAGTGCCACACGAACCAGTGCTCTCTTAACTGGTTCGTATATGTTCCCTCACACCATTGGCCATAAATGTGATCAGTTTTGAGTTGTGTTCAACCGGTGACACCTGTACTTTAACTGTGTTTAACTGTGCTCACCATTATGCAACACAGGTCCATCACAATGAAAATGTGTTGGCAAGTGAAACAGGTGAATATTGCTTGTGGTTTTCCCAAAAGTGACTGATTCAATCAGTGGGTTCAGCCAACTGACCATTTGGTTCAGACAATGGGTTTAGTGTTTTAGCAATTGAGAAAAACTGTAATGGCACTACAGACAGTATCCCATTAAGTGGACAGGTCTCAACGATAATAAGGGGAAAAGGAAGATATATTTTAAAAAATTGGGAAAAATTTAAAAAATGAGCAAGATACAAAAAACTAAACATGTTTAATACACCCATATAAATTTAAGTAGCAAATGTAGCTAACTGTAAGAATTTATTACTGTGTCATCATCCACATGTCATGAACAGTATCATATCTTCATTTCAATGCAATCTCCCGTCCACAGCAAGCATTTGGTGACAGTGGAGAGGAACGACTCCTTCTTAAGAACAAAAAATTTGCAGCAGACCCAGAACCATCGACTGGCTAAGGGTTTAGAGGACAGGAAGCAACAAGCAAACAGTGGCAGTGTAAGAGAAAGCCCTGAGATGTTTCGTCTGCTGTTTGCCTACATGGAAATGCTATGACAAAAAACTAAAACTGAAAATCATCCTGAACACACCACCCCCATTTTATATATATGGTGGTAGCATCATGTTAAGGGAACACTTTCTTTCAGCAGAGTCAGAGAACCAGCTTGGAGTTACTGAGAAGATGGTCAAAGCTAAATATATATAAACTCTGAAAAAAGAGGCTCCAAAAGACTTGATAAAGGGGTGCAGGTTCAGGTTCCAACACTAATTATACAGCTACAATTAATAATTTTACATCAGCTAGACTACTCACTTACTGCAGCATGTTGAACCAGCTAAAGAATTTTAGGGAGTTTTTATGGCATTCTGTTAATTAAAAGAGTTCACTCTAGAAGTAATAAAAGAATTTACTAGTTGTACAGGTTTGTCTGTTTCCAACTATCCTCCTGTCTGTTTAAACTTAAGAGACAGGTACTTTCTATTATTAAGTTTCTTATAGCAAATTAACAAACCGAAATAGTCCAAATGGCTTTAGATCAACAGATTTAGGGATATGCTTCATAATCATGCAGTAGGTTACATAATCTAATGGCAGGATCAAATAGTGGATAGCCGATGTCCAGAATTATAAAGTATACATATTATAAATATAATGGTTTTACTGTCTATATGTGTGAGTGTTTATTCATGGAAATGTTTTTAAAACAAATTGGGCTAAACTTTATGTTTCAAGCAAGTGGGTTTTTTCTCCTAAATTGTATTTTGTAATTTTAAGTCATTCATCTCGTAGTTTAATTACCTAAACTGCAGTGGTTTCTTGTGATTGTGAAATTGTTAACAAATTATTAATTAACTCTTCCATTTTTACTGCATTTTTATGCTCAAAGCCATCATGAAAATGCAACTAGGTTACCCCCTTGGTTAAATGTTTAATAGACCATCTCTATTAAAATCCTAGAAATGCCTCCTTTATTGAAAACGTTAGGATCTTACTCTAAATGTCTTCTTTAAGTCTCAATATTAATAAAACCTGTGAAAAATATAGATTAAATAATGTATCCCCTCTAATTCGGCTTCTTTTCTCATTGAAAAAAGAAACAGGTTTGTGGTGCTTACTATGTTGTCAGGGTGCTCAAACTTTGGTACAAGTACCATTGGTGGCCCTTGGGCCGCCTTTAGTTGTGCTCAAAAGAAATATTGGTATAAATTCTTTGCAAGATAAATATGACCAACTATGAGGAGAAGCTCCTAAATACCAACAGCCACAAAAAGGAAAACAATTTCAAGCACAATGATTGTAGCATGAGCTACATGGTGGTGCAGTTGGTAGCACTGTTGTCTTGCAGCAATATGGTCCTGGGGCTAACTCCCAGCCAGGGATTGTTCTGCTTGGAGTTTGCATGTTCTTCTCATGCATTTGTGGGTTCTCTTTGGGTACTCCAGTTTCCTCCCACGGTCCAAAAACATGACTGTTAGGTTAAGTGGTTTCTCTAAATTGGCCTTAGTTATGAATGGTTAATGTGCATGTTTCTTTGTCCTGTGTGTTGCCCTGCGATGGACTGGTGACCTGTCCACGGTGTACTCTGCCTCTTGCCCGTAGACTGCTGGAGGCACCAGAGTGAGCATTATATGCAAATGTTGGCTTGGTAATAGCTTTACATTATATAATTATTTTCCTATCTATAAATGCATAACGTTAATTTCATTTGTCAGTTTTTTGGAATCCCAAGAAATTCAAATTTTAAAATTCGGTTCATAAACCAAAATGTAAACTACTTTTTTTTTTTTTAAGAACTTTTTCGGCACTAGAGGCCTTTATTTTAGCTAGTAGGTAGACAGGAAGGAGGGGCAAAGAGAGGGGGAGCCATTCGGCAAAGATCGCCGGGTCTGGGACTCGAGTCCGGGAACGGCTTCTTTGAGGACTACGGCCCCTATATGTGGTAGCGCGCTAAACCCCTACACCACCAGCGCAGCGCGCAAATCTAAACTAATTTAAACATAACCACAAATTTGAGTTTGACATATTCTGTATGAGAACTAAAGCGCTCTTGAAGACCCCTTGTTCTGGTGGCCCATATGTAGCAGCTTTGTTTACCTTTGCCTTGGGCCAGCGCTGGTTAATTGTATTCAGGCAAACTTAAAGTGCTGTTTATTTTTTCTTTGTTTCAATGAAATTGCTATAAACTGAAAACTCAAAGTTCTGTTGTACTTTTTAATTTTTAAAATTAAGGTCATAAGGTGGTAATTAGAAAACGTTGTATTCACTCGGTGGTAGTTATAAAACGTTTTATGATCACTGCACCATTCTCTTTGAATTCTGATCCACGCTCAGAGCGCGCTGCTTGCGTCTGACGTCACCGATAACATCATCTTGCAAGATAAGTCCCCCCATCTACATAAACCTTTGCCATTGAAATGACGGTCCTTGTAATTGTTAGAAACTCCATACAGCATTTTTTAGGATGGCTGGTGAGTGATACGTCGATACAGATGATGTATTATAATTTTAAGTCACAAAAAGCAAACAATTTTCAATGTTTTACACATGTCCTATAGAAGTATATGTCTAAAATGTTTCTTCCCTTCGCAACAACTCAAACTAAAGCAGTAATGAGATATGTGTGTCGCGGTAGAAGAAAATACCTTTAAGTTAAAAAATGTTGGCATCCATTTAACCGCCCTGGGGGCTAGCTGGAGGTTAAACAACGCAAGCGGAAGTGGAAGGGAGCGACCTCTCTTGCCGCGCATCTTTTCTCTCTGTGTTCTCTCGCGTTTGTGTGCTGGGGGGATGGGGTCGTGTCGAGGATGAGAGGCTCCAAATATTTATCTCTTGGCTAACTGAGTATATATTTTTCTGAGCCGTGGATAATTCCTTCCTGTTGGACGTACAAACCGTTTCAGCTTCGTATGAGGCTCGGCGGAGTTTGCTCTCTGTAAAGTGGAGTATCTGTACGTCCACGAATCGCTTAAAAACTCGACAAAATGTATTCTGCTGGAGGTAAGTGCGGCAGCTACTGTTAGCATCGGCTAAGTGATGCAGATGGTGAAAATAAAAGCAAAAGTGTTGGTGCTGAGGGTCTCTGATAGTAGCTTGCCTCTTACTTTATTTATGCAAGTGAATAAAAACTAATTATATCACAAAAAAGATGTGTCCTTGCATCTCGCCAGACGTTAGATTCGGGGAAAAGCTTAGTTAGCTACAAGCAGCCGTTAGCCAAATTAGCTTTAGCTACACCTCGCTTTTGTCAACTTGTGCCCAGTAAACTATCCTCATTATTCAAAAGAGCTGAAATGCAATTTCTGAATTAAACTACAAATGCGAACGCGTGCATTTTAATCTTTGTTTATCATTCCGTTAAACACCTAACACGTACGTTAAGCGGCGTTTAGCGGCCGACCACGCTTTCTAATCTGATCCCCAACCCATACAGTAAGTTCAATAGTGTACAACCTGAAAATGAAGTGAAGTTACCTTTGTTGTTTACATGCGTTATACTTTTAGGCTGACAAAGGTCATATGACATGGTTTTGATTTAATCTTTTTTTAAATTAAAGAGTGTAGGTTAAATATGTATGTTAAAAGGATGGGAAGTTTTGTGAAGTGTAAACAAAACTGAATGCAAATATTATCACATAAACCTTATACGTAAAAGTAGAAAGCTATCAAATGGTTAAAACTGAAAAATGTAATTGTTTCCGGAAAACAATAATGGATTTTTACTTTAAAAACGGCAAGAAATGGTGGAATAGGGGTATAAACAGAACTGGAGAACATCAGACATACAACTATGAAGTTTTTGCCCATGAAACCTGAGTAAAGAAGTACTTACTTTTAAGGATCTTAGTTAGCACAGCTCAAATACTGTCAAAGAATGGAAATTTTACCCTATAAACAAAGCACCTCGTAACCATGTGCTAAACTATTGCATATCTGTTTATTTCTCATCTTAGTTCAGTATTTTTGATTGATCTTGGAGATGGACATTCATAACAAAGTTCAAATCTTACTCATTATATGGTCAGATTTCATAAGTTAGGTATGAGTGAAGGATTTTATAACATCAAATTTTCTTTGCTTTGGATTCCCATGGACCAGTAGACACACATGAAATATGACTAATTACGAAAAAGTCCAGTACAGTTAGACCGGAACTGCAAAAGTATAAAATGATTAATGAGCGAGACAAACGACACTCGTTATTGCAGATAAAACATGCTCCCATCTTTGTGTTGTTTCTGTTTTAGGTTTTGCTGGTATCAAACTCAAACATGATCACACACCCAAAAAAGAACAAACAATATTAATGAGACTTTATGCTTTATATGGTCTTAGTACTGTTTTTATTTCAAGATGTTGCAGATCATATGCTTCTGTTTTCATTAGAATTAAATAAACTGTGGAAACAAGACCTCTACCAGCATCTCCTAGTTTATTTTAAGACTTAAGTGAAGCCGTATTTTCAGGCAAATGGGTGGATTCATTCATTTGAGGGTGCCAGCTTGGTTCATGGCTTCTGTTTGTTAGCTGATAAGAGTCCCTTCATCGTGAACGAAGGTGCTGTGGAAGTGAATGCAATATATTTTAAAAAGAACAGATTTAAAAATGAGCTGCGCTCTACATTGTCTTGCAGCAGGCTATGTAAATATGTTGATCTAGATATCTCTTGCGAGTATACATTTTCATATTTTTCTTACCTGTAAGTGGATTTCTATGTGTTTATAACATGTCGTTTTTGTCCCTGTAGCTGCAGAGGTTGTGGAAGGACCCCGTTCCTCTGGGTCAACGAGCTCTGGTAAGCTTACTTAAAAGTTTGGTTTGAACTGGTCCCAGCTGTAATGTGGTGATACTGGAAATATAATTTGTTTTTTATAGTATAATGGAACGCACTCTGCTGATTATTATTTATTATTTTTTTCGTATCAGTTAGAAAGAAGTCTGAAAAACAGGTCACAGCTGAGCCTCGGGCACTGAGAAAACGGTGTTATTTTTATCCAGGAGCCATGTTTTTTGCAGTGCATGGAATTGAACTTGTGATTTATTTCCGAATGAACCATTATAGCTTCAGTTTTACAGGATCATGCTTTTCTAAAACCTTTGTCAAAAAAACCGCAGTTTTTGTTGTGTCCATTGGAGCTTATTTCAAAATGTCAGACCACCTTTCAGGGTGATACATCTTCACCCTTTACAAATTCAACGTGTTTGATGTTAACTTCCTGACAAATTAATGAGACCTAAGAGTTCCAACAGAACAAGTGGCATAATGTAGTTTGGGGTTTACAACATTGACAGTGTTCCCAACAGCAGATCTTATGCTTGATGTGTCGGGGGCGTTTAAGGGAGTTTGTTAGAACGAGCAAAGCTGGAGCTCAGAGATAAGGGGGTAAATGGATTGGTGGTGCTCTGACGGACTGAAATATCAGATGCTGCATATGTGGAACATATTGGGCGAGCAATTGTACTGGCAAGTAAGTCACATCGACATATCTAAAGGGTTTAGAGACAAAAGAGGTTCTCATGTGGATTTGGGAAAGCCAGAATGGTCATCTTATGCTCGTTGTATTCTTAAAGTTTGGGTTTTGATGACATAGTTAAAGGGAATAAACCCAAAAGCCTTCAACTGCTTTTATCTGGACCCCACATTTGAATAATATAGTCAGTCATTCACTGGAACAGGTAAAAATATATAAATAGAGTTGTTATAGAATGAAAATGTGAGTTATTTCCTTGTGGAATTAGGGGTGGTTAATATTGCAAAAATATCATCACACATTAAAGTCACAATCACCGTTCATCACGATTTTTCTATATACCCCTGGAAGTAAGATCTGTTATCGTTTTTCTAACAAGATGTTTTCATTTCATCACAGGTCTGTTTAGGATCTGAAACTGCAGATTTGCTCCCTAAAAGCTGTCCTTAGCCTTTGTGATGCCATTTTAACTGTTTGTGTTGCTTCCTTTCATTTGATTCAGATCCGCCATCTTCCCCGTTGCCAGAATATGTGTTCAAGCCACCTCCGAGGCCAGATTTTGGCACCATGGGCAGGTCCATCAAGCTCCAGGCCAACTTTTTTGAAATGGAAATTCCCAAACTGGAGGTCTATCACTATGATATTGACATTAAGCCAGAGAAATGCCCCAGGAGGGTTAACCGGTGGGTCCCAACTGTTTGTTTTACCTGCAGATAAGTGGGCAGGGATAAACCTTTGGCATTGTGGTGATTAATTTGCTGTTATTCTCAGTGAAATTGTGGAGCACATGGTCCAGCACTTTAAAACTCAGATCTTTGGTGATCGAAAGCCAGTGTATGATGGAAGAAAGAACCTCTACACTGCCATGCCTTTGCCCATAGGCCGAGACAAAGTACGTATTTTACTTCTCAGCCTCCATGAGGAAAGATTCCCTTATTTCTATTTTTGAAAAAGTTTAAAATAAGGATCTCAACTTTAACATTTGCCATTTTTCATTCACAGGTGGAGCTTGAAGTGACAATTCCAGGTGAAGGCAAAGACCGCAGTTTCAAAGTGTCCATCAAATGGGTGTCCTGCGTGAGTCTACAAGCTCTGCATGAGGCGCTATCAGGACGGCTACCAAGCGTTCCCTTTGAAACTATTCAAGCTTTGGATGTGGTCATGAGGCATTTACCTTCTATGAGGTTAGATCTCCGACTGATTGATTTTTTTTTTTCCCTTTATCTTTTTATGTTCTTCAAAATGTCGTCAAATCCTTTCGTAATGCACACCTATTTTTTTTTTTGTGAGGCGATCACAGAGGGAGGCTCTGTTTGGAGCTTTATTTACTTATAAATTCTTTGCATTTAATTATTTCTAAAAGGATTCAGCATTCGGATAAATCGCAAACTTGCCAGAATCTGTGCGTCCGACATTTGTTTCATACCTCACATCTATTGTCTGATGCAGGTATACCCCAGTGGGGCGCTCTTTCTTTACTCCCTCAGAGGGATGCTCCAACCCTCTCGGTGGCGGCAGAGAGGTGTGGTTTGGTTTCCACCAGTCCGTCAGGCCTTCTCTCTGGAAAATGATGCTCAACATTGATGGTAATGTGCACGTTCTTTATTAATTCAGTACAAACTTGGCTGTTTCCACGTGTCTAACCTTTCTGTGCTTCTGTTTTGCTTGCAGTTTCAGCCACTGCTTTCTACAAGGCTCAGCCTGTAATTGAGTTCATGTGCGAAGTTCTGGATTTTAAAAGCATCGAGGAGCAGCAGAAGCCTTTAACAGATTCTCAGCGAGTGAAATTTACTAAAGAAATCAAAGGTAAGTAAGTTCCTGTTGACACCAGCTTAGATCATTAACAAAATAAGCTTCCATATATTCCTGTAAAACATTTTTTTTCTCTTAACTTGAAAATGTCTAAAATTTTAGTTTTTTTGTTGTTTCAACTCTTGACAAACTGAGATTTTATTGAGACAGCGACATTGTTAGCCACTACAGACATGCTTTGTATGTGTGGAGTTTTAAAATAGAAATATTTTAGGAACCTGTTATTTTTCTGCTTAAAGAAGAATTTTTGTGTCTCAATGCCATTTCAATTTGGCCTAACGTTTCTTCATTTATTGCTGAGCTTCCCTATCTTTTGATTCATGTAGGCCTCAAAGTTGAGATAACGCACTGTGGGCAGATGAAGAGAAAGTACAGAGTTTGCAACGTGACCAGAAGACCAGCCAGCCACCAGACGTAAGAAGGCTCTCTCCTGACATCTTTCAGCAATTTATTTAAATTTTGCAAATGTTGCACGGTGGTGCAGTTGGTAGCACTGTTGCCTTGCAGCAAGAAGGTCCTGGGTTCGATTCCCGGCCGTGGGTCTTTCTGCATGGAGTTTGCATGTTCTCACCGGGTACTCCGGCTTCCTCCCACAGTCCAAAGACATGCTTGTTAGGTTAATTGGTCAATCTAAAAAATTGCCCTTAGGTGTATGAATGAGTGTGTGCATGGTTGTGTGTTGCCCTGTGATGGACTGGCGACCTGTCCAGGATGTACCCTGCCTCTCGCCCATAGACTGCTGGAGATAGGCACCAGCTCCCCCGCGACCCACTATGGAATAAGTGGTATAGAAAATGACTGACTGACCTAATGTTTTAATGGCTGCTGTGAGAGCTTTCTCTTTGTATATGTTAATGTCCAATTTGGATGTTGATTGGTTGTCTTCTTTATTGTCTTAGGTTTCCCTTGCAGCAGGAGAATGGCCAAACCATTGAATGCACAGTAGCACAGTACTTCAAAGACAAGTACAAACTCATCCTGCGATACCCTCACCTCCCATGTTTACAGGTGGGACAGGAGCAAAAGCATACCTACCTCCCTCTAGAGGTAAGAACCTTTAACGCATCTTATTTTAATCAAGAAAATGGATACAGTTTTGGGTTTCCGCTAATTTCTTGTCCACAAACACGGTCTGCTCAGGTGTGTAACATAGTGGCAGGACAGCGCTGCATCAAAAAGCTGACCGACAATCAGACCTCCACAATGATCCGCGCCACCGCCAGATCAGCGCCAGACCGGCAGGATGAAATTAGTAAACTGGTACGTCATAAATGTTTCCTCTGCATTTAAAAGACCCAGCAGGCATCTGCACAAAGAAATCATAATAAGTTGATTTCAGAAATAGCTCCGAACAGTTTTAACAGTATGAGGTTGAAAAAATGACTCGTAAATGTTATTCAAGCAGGAAGTTTAACTGGTACCATTTGTCATATACCAATAAAGGAAGCATAATAAACTGATCAGATGGTATGCTGAAATGACACATAAATTCACATCTTATTTTGTTTTTATTCCAGATGAGAAGTGCCAACTTCAACACCGACCCTTATGTTCGTGAATTTGGAGTAATGGTGAGGGATGAAATGACAGAAGTGAACGGCCGCGTCTTGCAAGCACCGTCAATACTTTATGGTGGCCGGGTATGTTTATCGGTAGTTTGACTGGATTTTTACACATATACTGCTAAAAAGAGTTACGTGAAATGGTAACAAGCATTAAAACAAAGGTATATACTGATATTACATTTTTCAGAGCAAAGCAATAGCAACACCGATCCAGGGAGTGTGGGACATGAGGAACAAGCAGTTCCACACTGGCATTGAGATCAAAGTGTGGGCCATCGCCTGCTTCGCACCGCAGAGACAGTGCACTGAACTTCTGCTCAAGTAATGCAGATTTGTACAATGTATCTGCTGCAGGGTGTTATGCTCTCATGCATACGCACCATTACTCAAAATAGTCTTATTGACCATTAAATAAACTCGTTTATTTGGCAGAGCTTTCACAGACCAACTGAGGAAGATCTCCCGAGATGCAGGGATGCCCATCCAGGGTCAGCCTTGTTTCTGCAAGTACGCCCAGGGGGCAGACAGCGTCGAGCCAATGTTCAGGCACCTCAAGTATACCTACCAAGGCCTGCAGCTGGTGGTGGTCATCCTCCCTGGAAAGACACCGGTTTATGGTGAGGAACCCGTTATTGTCACTTTGACGCTGCTGTGAGCTGTGTTGTTAAGTTTCTCTTTAAATAAGAAATCATAACTTTTGTCAAACGAGTAATATCTTCTTATCCACCCATTTGTTGTTTCTTTCAGTATATCTATTTTATTCACCTTAGTTTGTTATTGCCACCAGATTAGACTTATAAAAAAAAACTGTGTGGATTTAACATTTAAAATGTTGCTTATTTCATGTCGTCTTGTCGCTTATTTATAGCGGAGGTGAAGCGTGTTGGAGACACTGTACTTGGAATGGCCACGCAATGTGTCCAGGTGAAGAACGTCCAAAAGACAACACCTCAAACCCTCTCCAACCTCTGTCTGAAGATCAATGTCAAGCTGGGTGGCGTCAACAACATCCTGCTCCCGCAGGGCAGGTCGGTGGACATACTTGCAGTAATATTTAACGAGGAAGGTCCTGAATAGAAGTGGTTAATGCCCTATCTGCATTAGATGACTCTCTTGGAGTCTTCATAATCTGGATTTATACTAAATTAAGAAGTTATCTACTACAGGTAAGATATTAACTCCTTCTAAGCTTTTAACAGAACCTCTCTTTAAGCAAAGAAAATTGAATCCTTCTGTCTTGTCCCAAACTAGAGATTAAAGCTGCATGATGCAATAGAAAAATATAATTATTGCATGTAATACTAATATTGCAAAGGACTGTTTGGAATGCAGTGATTGGCTAATTTTCATAAATGCACCCTATTGAATGGAGTCTCCCTGCAGTAGAAAGCCTACACCTGCCTCAGATGAAATTACCAAAGATGCTTAACACACACAGATTAATGAAGGCACACAAGAAAGATGGGAGTGAGCAAAACAGGGATTTATGGCAGCTGACATCACTATCTCAATATTGCCCGGGGAGCCCTGCTAAAATATGTTGCTCTTCTATGTAAACCTTCGTCCATGTTCACACTGTGCACTCCTGTCCAGGCCGTTGGTGTTCCAGCAGCCAGTGATCTTCCTTGGTTCAGATGTGACTCATCCACCAGCTGGAGACGGAAAGAAACCTTCCATTGCTGCCGTGAGTTACAGGACAAAAATTAGTTTCCAACAGTAATTTTCTTTTTAAATACATTTTCGATTCGATTTTCGAACAGTTAATTTTACTAGGAAAAGTTAAGTATTTGTGTCATTTAACCCTGTTGCATTCTTAATCTGGGGGTTTCCTTTAATTTGAGATTTTGAAGTTTTTATACATCCTGTGGCGTCTTAGGTGGTTGGTAGCATGGATGCCCACCCCAGCCGATACTGTGCCACAGTGCGGGTGCAGCAGCACCGACAGGATATCATCCAGGACCTGGCCAACATGGTGCGGGAACTGCTCATTCAGTTCTACAAGTCCACTCGCTTCAAGCCCACCAGAATCATCTACTATCGAGATGGCATTTCTGAAGGCCAGTTTAACCAGGTAACATGATGACTCTGAGGCAAACATTGGGCAGAAAGGTGTTACCGTGGTGGTGGGACTCCTGAATACAAATCCTATGCGTGTTTCCTTGTTAACACTGTGTCTCACTTGCTAATTCTCCAATCGTTTTATTTTATCTGTAGGTCCTTCAGCATGAGCTGCTGGCAATCCGCGAGGCTTGCATCAAACTAGAGAAGGATTACCAACCTGGTATTACCTTTGTGGTTGTACAGAAGAGACACCACACAAGGCTGTTCTGTGTGGACAGGAACGAAAGGGTCAGTATTGTGTTGTTAGCAATCGGGAGATATTCACAGGCCAGATGTTAAATCATTAAAGGTTTGAAAGGTAATTATTAAATGTTCAAGTAAGGGACTAACAGTAATTGTTTGTAACCCTAACCTACGGCAATGCAGGGTTGGAGCTGCACTCGATTTGTTGAGAAAATGTTTATTTTAGTCATTGTATACTTGAGGTTTAGCTCAGTTGGGGCGAAAGACTTGAGACTCGATTTGGACTTGCCCCTCTAAGACTTGTGAACGTATCTGCCCTCAATATGTTTAGGGTTGTTTCTCTAGTAGTTACCATGGTTCTTGTCTGGCCTTCCTCTAAATTGTGCTTCAGCAGTCAAAGCACATAAAAGTATTATAACTTGGACTTTATGCAGGTCGGAAAGAGTGGCAACATTCCTGCGGGGACCACAGTGGATACCAAAATCACCCACCCATCAGAGTTTGACTTCTATCTTTGCAGTCATGCAGGCATTCAGGTAAGAGCTGAGCTATGTTCACCTGTGATCGATTGGGGTAGTCGTCTTAAGACTCCCATGCTGGCGCTTTTCAGGAGCGATGCAGATCATTTTCTTTAGACATGCACCAATCAGGATTTTGTGACTCATTTTCAATCACTTATCCATTTATACTGTTTTTTTTTTTTAATTTATTTAATCTCTTTCTCATATAGGAATAGATATAAGTATAGCCTCAGCATCCTGCAGTGAGCAGTGGCAGAAACTACACTGCTTGTGTGAGAGAGCAGTCACTGTGAAACAAGGTTTTATTAATATATTAAAGCCAAGCCCTCATGCCGAGCGTTCTTATTTCGAAGATTAGCAGAGGTAGCTGGGCTAACATTAGGCTCCATGTGTATTTCCTGGAGAATGCAGATCCTTCTCTAGTCTCAAAAAAGCTATAAACACTAAAAATGTTCCATGACCGGCTGAGGTTGAAAGCCCAGAAGGATAAAACAGACCACCTTTGTTTCACTCTGTTCAGCCTTATTATTATTATCTCTTTTCTGCTCTCTGCTTGAGTGAACCACATACACGTTACATCTCTGTGCATCCGCTGACTTCTTTTTATAACACCTCACTGATACTGAAAATTGCTGACTTTAAATTTTCTGCACACAGTAACAACTTCCACACCCAGGGCAACCTGGTAGCACTGACTTATTCTGCTTGTACTTGCCAGACAGAGGTCTGATTTTTGGGTTTCTGGGTGGTCACTAGCTGAAGATCAGCCTTTTCTAGTCGAAGCCGACATCTTGGAGCATCTCTACTTTTCTGTTTTTTGTCCAAATAAACCTCATCCATCATCCTTCTTTGCAGGGAACTAGCAGACCCTCTCACTACCATGTGCTCTGGGATGACAACCACTTCTCATCAGATGAGCTGCAGGTCCTCACCTACCAGCTTTGTCATACCTATGTGCGCTGCACCCGGTCAGTTTCCATCCCAGCACCAGCCTACTACGCCCATCTAGTGGCTTTCCGGGCTCGCTATCACTTGGTAGACAAAGAGCACGACAGGTAAAGACGCTGGTGTACATTCAAGATGTTTTTCTGTGCCCTTTCATAACCTGTATGGATTAATCACGTTTATTTATTTTTATGTTTTTGTAGTGCTGAGGGCAGTCATACGTCAGGGCAGAGCAACGGGCGGGACCCCCAGGCGTTGGCCAAGGCTGTTCAGATCCACCAGGACACCCTGCGAACCATGTACTTTGCCTGAGAGCACAGAGCCCTGAATGAAACGAACGACCCCCCTCTAGCTATCTGTGAGCTGGAAATACCATCACAGGGCTTCACACTGTCTTTTCCCAGGCTGGCAAACCGGTCACATGCCCATACGTCTACAGTTGAGCTTCTCCTAAACCCGCCTAAATTAAGCCATCTGGTAGAGAAAAGGGCAACTATAGCTGGGAAAATTGATCAAGATGCATCTAATCCTTTTTTTTTTAAGTTGTATTAAAAAAAAAAAATTATTTCCAAACTTTAAAAAAGAAAATGATCAAATTTGCACACCGGGGGGAAAAAAGGATGGTTTCTAAAAGAAAGTGGGCTGTTACATTATGCACCAGATTTTTTCCTGTAATCTGGAAGAAGTTTCCTTCTGGTTCTCGTTTTTGCCTGATTGGATCCCGGTGCTTAAACAGAGAATCAAAAGATTTGGGAGCTCACTTTCTGTTTATATGCCTAAACAACTTCAACCAAACATTATTAGCCGATCAAGAAAAGTGCACTGACCAGGATGGGTACTTCAAGAAGGACAAAAGTACTTAATATATTATGAATTATTTTAATATTTTTCTTTCCTTCAACGTAGGTCATTATTTGGTTTAAAAAGTGCCATGTGGGACAGTTTTTTGTTTTTTTTTGGTGAATTAATTAGCCCACGGTTGGAGGTTTCTGCATTTTTCTTCAGATTCAGATCAAATTATTTTATGTCAAATCTGGTGACGGTGAAAAGACAGTTTTCATCTGATTTGTTCATTGTTTGGATCGTCACTGATAGATTTTTAAGCTTTGGAGACAGAAAATCATCCTCTAGTCTGAACCCATTAAGAGGTATGTTAATGATTTTTACACACACAACCGGGTGTAATGGGACTGGTTCCCAGCAACCTTTTTATTATATTCTGAGCCGTGCTGGTAAAACATTTGAACTCAAAAGGGGATTGTGATAAAAATCTTGTTTTTTTCTTCCTAGTAATTCTTCATCATATATATGCATGTAGCTTAGATTCTGTTATTTTTTTTTTTAAGACATGTAAACATTTATAGCATTTTTTTTTCTTTAACACACCTGAACCCTACTTCTATTTTTTTATTGTATATAACAGCAGGAAAGTGTGTTCTGCTGCGTCGTAGCCGGATCGGGGCGGCCGTGTAGCGTCTCGGTATGGGGGGGGGGCCATTCGGTACAGCAGAGTTTTTACATTTGAGCTGATTTTAAAATATTATACAAGAACCTCTTTAGTGTAGAGGATGCTTCAAGAACCGTAAGCGGTCATCGCACAAAGGCATGGAGTATGGGGGGTCTTTTTACTATACAGAAATGTTCCTAACAAGGTATATTTTAAATAAGCTTTCAGTAGAAACTGCTGAAAAAGTTTTTTTTGGTTTGTTTTTTTAAATAAGACCGGCCCACATTTTGTCTAAATTAACTCTATTTGTATACACATTTTAAATGCAATTATCTTGCCTTCTAAGACTGTCACAATTTTACTAATGGTATTAATACGTAATAAGATCCTACGGTCGTGAATGTTTGTCTTGATCGAAGGCAAGTAGTGTAGATTTTCTAACTATGCATTTTTTTTAGCAATGAGATTTAGGCGTTAGAGGGGATCCCACATGAAATTGGATCGTGTCTAGAGGTAGACAATCGGATTTTTGTGTCCTCTTTTACTTTCAAGTGTTTTGCGTTTAGTAGTGTTTCTTAGTGCTTATGAGCATCTTCATGCGTTTGTAATAGGATAAAGTGGTCATTTGTGACATTGTAGATTTTATAGCCTAAAAATGAGTGTATCCTTTGTAACACCCAATCTTTCATGGCCAAACAAGATTACAGATTTTTACATGATTATTATTCAAAAGATATAAAAGCACAAAAAGGCATTTTTGACTCTAGGTGCTAGATGGTTTCACTGTAAATTACCTTAAGTCCTCACTGATCCTTTATTATTTCTGTGATCCTTCCTCTCCCTTTAACTACAAGTTTCCGCCCCCCTTTTTTTTGCTTTTTTTGAACTCGACACCCGTAAAGCAACTAGAGATCCGACTGACTGTGTTTGTGGGGCATTTTGGGGGAGAAAAAAAAAATCCCGTACTTGATATTTACTGTTCTGATGTCAATATTGTTCTTATCGGTGCTGGTCTCACAACATGTAAATTTGGATGCACTTTTGATAGCAGAATTATGGGTATGACTTCTGATGTATGTTTTTTTTTTTTTTTTCCTTTTAATCAGAACCGAAGGCTCGGCCATATTGTTCGACACTGGTGTAATTGCATGGAAATGGTCGTGTGTTCTACCTCTTGTTACCTGTTGATGTGTTATGGTAACATCACACCGCTGGCCATTTCTGTATAATTACCCTCGCTGTGTATCCTAATCAGCTTGGCTTGTGTCTCATGTTGACTTTAGAGGCTTGGTGAGCATGATGGTGGATTCTTTGTATTTTTTTTGTGTTTTCGGTATTGTAGTTGCCTGATTTTTATATTTAGTTTTTCGCAAGCCGAAGAGACAGAACGTGTTTGCGTTTAAGTACTATGACCAAATGCTTCTAGTGTGTTTTGTACACAACTCTCCCTCTCTCTGCTCCTTTTTCTATGCACCACTAAAATGACACTTTGATCTAACCCTTGGCTCTCCGCTCAAGCTGTGTAACAAAGCAAAAGTTCTCCTTCATCAAGACAAAGTCAGTGTATCTCAGTGGTGCTATCATTTAGAAGTTTCTAAGATAATTAGGAGAGTAGAGATGCCCCAATTAGAGAACTGTGGCTGATTTCTGAACACCGGTTTTAGTACAGCTTGGACCTAAATCAGTTATGCTCTCTATAGCTATAATATTTTTAGAAAAATATTTTTTTAGGAGCCTGTATGAAATATCTCTGTAGAGAATAGTTTCGTTTTTTTAAATAATGTCTTATACAGCTCTTCTTCTAGTTGTCTTTTTGTAACTTGGAGTTTTCTTCCCTTGGTAACAATTTCCACACCCCGAAAAGTGTTGCTAGGACGCCCTGTTGATGCTTAAGGAAGCTCCAATTCCCACCAGTCACTGTTTAGGGATGGTCAACCGGCTGACTCCGGTCACCACGGTAGAAAAGTGACGTGTAGCGTCTAGTTAAATATCTGTAAATACGTTCTGAAACGATGGACGGGAAGCATCAGATGGAGTGAAATGCACTGCTGAGTTTAATTGGCTTTGTCTTTGTGTGGATGCAGGCCTTTGTGATATTTCCTCACATATTTAAATATCCACTTCTCAGATGCTGTCATTACTATGTATTTGTAAATTTGTTCCCTTAATTTGATTCCCTACATGGAAAGTAGAAGATGGCGGCTTCAATAATTGTAACAAATAGACTCTGGAAGAAACAGTAACTTGAAAACATTTAGGTGCTCGTTACGGAGATAGCTTTCGGATTTGTTGTTACTGCTTGTTTTTTGTGTGTGTTTTACGTTCCCTACACCAGCACCTTATAAAACCAGATCATAATGGCATTGCTTTTTCTTGATATAAAAAAAAAACTCCAAAACTTACATTTGCACTAAATAAACGAGAATAATTTTGTAGCTACTCATGCATTAACAGCACAAACCTGCAGCCACTTGTTGTTTAATTAGTGTTTTCTTCCTATGCCACACTTGCTGTTGCAGAGTGAGCAAGCAAAAGCCAGGCGAGAAGATTCCATCTAGCCAATCACAATTGAGCAATTCATTCTTTTCAAAAATAACCTAAAGCCTTTAAACAACAATAATAAAAGCGACATTTCGGGTTAAGTGGGTGGCCTTTTGTACAGAAATGTTGTACATAGATGTGTTTTCTATAAACCAAACTGAAAGGTGTTTAACGGAGCTGATAAACTGGGAGTGGGAAAATTGTGAGCCTGCTTGTTGGATGCCAAAGCGCTACATGTCCTGTTGGGTAAACGCTGTGCTACAACCCTTCCCAAGTAAGACCAAAAACAAACTATGGAGCAAAGCTCAGAAGAGTTTTTGTTACTTCCGTTTTGCCATTTTCTTTTTTTGTTTTGTTTTAAATTGAGTTCGGTCCAGGATGTTTACAGCAGTGACAGATAGTCCTGATCTGGATGAATGTGGCGTTATGTTATAGATCTCTGGTTACCTGTGGTGGTAACCCCGAACACCTTACAGAAGACTTTATTTCTCTTGAATGTGTTGAATTCACATATGTTAGATTTATTATTTTTTAAAGGTTTTCTTTTGGGAAATCAAATCCTGGACCAAGCAGGTACCAGAAATAGCCAATATTAACTATAAATTCCATATCAAAGTATGCAATACAATAGAATAATTATCTGTTTTTTGTGTTTAGACTTCTAATTCAGACTGTCTGTTTTTCAGTCTAATATTTTACGTTTGAATGAGTTTTGGATTGAAACTATTAGATGAATTCTTTCCAAATCATTCCCGTCTGCATAGTCATTTCTCTCCCATCTGAGTTGCTTATCTGTGTTGTTTAGCAAAACTGTTGCTTATATAAAGTTATGTTTTTATAGTAGAGCCTGTTTTCCACATCTTCAGATTGTAATTAGTCTGTGTGGTTTGTAGTTTTAAAGCTCTGCTTCTGTACAAAACCTTTTTTTATTATTCCTGTGTGGCTCTGTTCTTATGAACAGAAAATTGTAGGCTTCCTAGCAAGGATCTCTGAACTTTTCATTATCAGCGGGTTTAGAGAGCAGCAGGTCTGAAGAGAAGTTGTGTCTTCAGCTGTGGCTTGTCTGAGGCCTGCATCTGTTTTTGTATTTTTTTAAACTGGGATGATTTCTTGTTTGTTGTTAGATTTCCAGCTTGTGCTTTAGCTCTCGGCCTGGTAATCCCACCCGCCCCTTGTGGACTTGTTCTATAATGTTTGAATTTTTTGAAAGACGCATATGTTTTAACCTCTTGCCAGCATATAGTTGTTAGCAGCTGGGCGTGTAAAGGAATGATCTGTTTTGCAGAGCTTCACCAGGCATTATATCTGTATGTATATAAACCCTCTGAAGAATCAGTTTCTCTCTGGCAGTCATTGTAACCTTGTCCATCCAGTTACTTAGAGCCATGTGACAGCAATGTACAAGATCTTCTCTATTACAGCATGAACGTATCTAGCAGCATCACTCAATCTTGAGACGTTCTTCATCATCATATGATGGTTATTGGTCTTTTAAGGTGAAGAGCACCTTTACCTACCCTGTTTGGCAAAAGACTTCTTTCTCCCCCCAGTTCTGAAGATCTCCACAAATATTAGATCAATTTCAAGTCAGTTTCTGTGTAAAAGGCCTCAAGGATGCTGACATGTAGGGGTGTGATGATGTACTTGCGTCCTATTAGAGTAACGTTTGTCTGGCAAGGTTCTATCTAGTTGCTGTGTCAGCATTATTTTGTGTCGTGAAATAAATGTATTGGTTGTAGGAATGGCGTCACGTCTGAGGTGAGGCCGTTGTAATCAGAAAGGCGGTAGTTGTTCCCAATGACCGGGTTACCTACTATTAGAAATGCGAACTCAGATCGGAGATAAATACGCTACAAGCATTCGAACAGTAAAGGTACTGGTTCAGACACAAGTTGTCCAACATTTCTTATCAGAACTCCCGACTTTATGGGCCGTTCTACTTTATTTCTTTTCCTGCCTTGGAATTTGAAAAGTTAAAACCATAAGAGCCGTTTAAAAGAAGGGGAGTGCTGCATTTACGTTTTGACATTTAGTTTGAACTAAGAAAGGAAGTGGTTCTTAAGTTGCCTGGTTGTGTTGGCGTTATTGACTAATTAAAACTTCTCACCGGATTGGTTGACAACATTGATTGCATGCTGACATTTTTGGTAAGGGATGGAGTGATGGATACGATCAATGTGTTGGCGCTCCAGGAAATTATCGCTGTAAACTGCAGCTGCGTAGAAGTTGGCATGTGATTCGCAGCTTCTTATCAGCGCCAAAAGGCTACTTCTGTTTATTTTAAGGAATCTCCACATTAGATCACCTCTAGTTTAAAATCTAAAATACTTCGATCAAACATGAACTGGACTTCTCCACACTGAACGGAAAATTCTGTAAGGTTTAGTTCTACGAAACCTTCACTATCTTTTAACTCCTTTTCTGTTCTCAGTGTTTTACGAGATTAGGACCAGCATTGATTTTGAAAACAAAATGATTTTTTTTTTTACACTCATTACTGATTCCTTAAAACACTTTTGTGTTTTATGAAAACGAGGAGTCTTACTTTTCCCCCATAAGATATTAAAATGTTCTTTCGGTCTCCTGAACCAAATGTTGTGTATCGTCTTGTAAACTCTAGTATCGTTGCACCCCTACTACTCAGTTTAAAGAGCTGAGTTTACATTTTTAATCATCAGTGGGTCTTAGTTTCGCGTCTGCCAAATAAACAAGTATTTGAATGGCAATAAGGACACGAAATCCTCACTTCATCCAGTTTGTGCCATGGCAGTTATTAAAACTCTTCAGGCAGAAATGACCCGGCTGCTCCCACATCACTTTTTAGTGTAACTGCCCTTTTAAATCCCATCTCGACAATAACATTTTAAAATTCCTTTTTTTTCTGGTGGTTGTTTTTGGATCCACCAGCTTGTAAGGAACTACCTCAGTGCAGCGTCTGGCGCTTGCTACCATCATCCCGCATGTCTCGTAGTGACCAAACCGATGCAAGCCAATATCGTGTGAGTGCTGTGCTGTTTTCAGAACTTTTAATTAATGGAGTTGCCGTGCTCTGATACATTTTTAGGGGACCAAATTTAATTTATTTATTTGTTTTGGTTTGTTTGAGTGAGTCGGAGAACCCAGCTCTAACTTTTGGATGTCTCTTTGTATGATATAAACCATAATCATGACTGGATCTTTCACATGTGCCATTGTGATCCTGATTTGCTTGTTGATGATGAGGGTTCTTGGTTTCAGCAGCAAAGTTGTTGTGAGACGCGGTTGCGGCGATGTTTCTGTTGGCGTGTGGGTTGAAGATCGTTCGTACGTGGGCCTTTTCTGGTGTGAGGGTCGGATTGCTGCAACACGTCTTTTTTTTTTTTTTTTTGGGACTTCAAATCAGCTGGAATCCATTTTAGTTTTTACCAGAAAGCCAAAACATTGTTGTGTGACATTTCTGCCTTTCTTACTAGTTGTTACACCCAGCAGCCCCCTACGTTTGCTCGTTTAAGGGAATAAGCATGTTTCAGCCCAACTAACAGCGTGTCAAATCATTCGACCAAAGGTACATATGAGCCAGTAGACACCCAGCATGCTCACTGTTTTTTTTTATTATATGTGCCTTTTGTCGAATCTCTATCTTCTCCATCTGCTCCAGCATTGGCTTTCGAGCCCCGTCTCATCGCAAAGGGTCGGCAACAAATCAGCAGTGCTGCGTAAAGCACCGTCTCCGTTTTTAATAACCTTGCGTTTAGATGCTGCATAGAACGATCAGTATTTGTGTTTTTGCACTTTTTGAAAGCAGTCTCTGAAAAAAAAAAACATAAAAATAAAAACGCCCATTTAACTTGGGCTGTAAGTTAAATAACTGACGAGGTATTTTATGCTATCAATAGGAACTATAAGGAATAATGACTTAGAAAAGCTTTTCTAAAAAGGTCGATATATCTATCTATATATATTCATGAAGTACCTCATAAGCCTGATATATGCTGCATTGACTCTGTTTTGTCCTCTTTAAGTGTATTGTCCAACGCTTTATTTTTTAAATTTCCCCTAATAGGAGGTTTGAATCTCACGACGAGCTGCACACACACGCCTCAGCTGATTGTTGGCCAAATCCACTTGAACTTTATCCAAGCATTCCTCCACTCATGTTAACTTTCCTTTTGCCATTTAATGAAAAACTATTTTGTAGCCTAAGAGTTAATGGTGCACCAAGCGTCTGTGTTTTAACACGACTGTTGACTCAGGTATCACCATGGAAGGGCTGTATCTGCTCACCCTGTCCCTAAACAAGCCACCACACCCCAGCCCTTACACTTTTGTCTTAAGATAGCCTTAGAGCTACATGGAAAGTTCCCATTTGGCCTTAATGTGATAGAAATTATGCACTACAATATCCCCTCCCCACATCAACATTGTTGTCATCACCACGTTATCTACCTCCTGTGAATGTAGAGCCTGTCCTGGAGATGTAGTTGACAAGATTTTCCTCCTTTTCTTTAAAGGAGATGAATAACATAAAAAAAATATCCAACTGATTTCAGGACACTCAATTCTCCTTCATGTCCCTCTTTTTTAAATTGATTTCATCCCATCAGCATTTCCATTGCAACCAAAGTGTTTTGGCAGAGGCAGCTCTGCGAAGCTGCGTGAATTCAGACCTCCCTTCACTTCTCTCCCTCTTTTTCTTTAAAACCACCGACATGCCAAAAAACTGAGTTTGCTGTCCTTTCTGTACTGGTGAGGGTTCTTCATGTTGCTGAATTTCATTTGTTCACATCCACTGCTAAGCTCCTTGTTTGTGGTGTTGTTGTAAAGATGTAAGCTTTCTGTTTCACATTTACTTTATTTTATTTTGGGTAATTATGCTTGCAGAACATAAAACATGCTGTAAACCCTGTTAGGACATAATGTGAATACGTATCACTTATTATAGTTCACACTTTTGGCTTGACTGTAAGTTGCATTAATTAATAAAACAGAAACGTTAAAAATATTTTGTGTGGCGATTATTTTAAACATGGCATGCCTAACCTTGTAAAGTCATTCTTGTGCAGATGTGTTCTTGGACGTGCCGTCATGCAATTTACTCATTGTGACTTGTATCCATCTTAGAGCCAATGCTGCCAGAGCTATTGAACATATGACTTGTATGAATCAGTTATCCCCAGATTCCCCTAAATTTATTTTGGGTGATTTCAATCACTGTTTTCCTGATAAGTTCCTTAAAGGCTATCAGCAGTATGTTACCTCCTTTACTGTTCATCTTGTATATTAAAGACTGCAGATCCAGTCTGCCCAACTGTCATCTGGTGAAGTAGGCTGACGACACAGTTCTTTTCTCTATTGTCAGGCCCTGCAGGAGTTTGTGGATTGGTGTGACTCTTCATGTTCGGAACTAAATGTTAGTAAAACTAAGGAGATGGTGGTGACCTTCTCCAACAAGCAGAGAGATCTGGTCACAGCGGTCACTTCTACCATTCATGGAAAGCCTGTGGAGCAAGTTGAGGAATATAAATATCTGGGGACTATTTTCGACCATTTGTTGATGTTCTCCATGCAGAGCTGATCTTAAGGAAATGTCAACAACGCCAATGCACCCTTAGGAAGCTCAGCTGATTTGGAGTCAAGAAAAAGATTCTACTGGTGGTCTATTATTCTTTCATAGAGATTCTCTCAAATGTGCTGGTTTCACTCCATCATTGGACTACCTGTGAGGAATTTAGCATTTTTGTGTGACCAGCAAACAAGAGGCTTAGAACAGAAAATAATTAAAGATTCCACACATCCAATTCAGTGAATTTGAGTGGCTTACTTCCAAACGTTGACTTCGATGTCCAGGTTGCTGGACACACAGAAGGAAGACCATCTTTGTTCCTAAAGCTTTTCTTCTTCACTCTTAACCCTCCTCTCTCCCACATATTTATATAGATGGACACAAGGATTATGGATGTATGTATGTGAATATGTTGTCTCATCTGAAGATGTTTGGCGGTATGTATGTATATGTTGTGTGGACATAAGTGTACTTTTTAACATTTTTAATGTGTCTATAAACATGCATGCTTGGGGACATGTCAAGTTTTATTGAATTGAATATTGTTTTTCTTTCCGGTCTTAATATGTGTAAACACATTGCATGAAGAGAAAAAAAAACTCAACAGCAGCTGGAGGTTAAGATTTAATAAGTTTTATTAATTAGAACTTTTCTAATAAAACTGTAAAAACAAACACAATGGGTCGGTGCAGGGACCTTTCAATCATGCAGCAAGATTGATGCAAAGTGTAACTGTAAAACAATGAGGTAATTTATCTCTTACCTAAAGTGCAAGAAAATTCCTAAACAAAAGTTTAATTCTTTGTTTTAATATTTAAATATGAAGATGTGGAAGTATAATGCTATAGTTGTACTGGTTTGGCTTTGCTGGATGCGAGTAGAATTTGACTTTGAACCAGTTTCAGTCAGATGTTGGGGGTTTAGTAAGGAGCCCTGACATTTAGTGACACATGAGGACAGAGTGAGCCACATTTACAAAAATACAACAAGAACAGGTTGGCTTGTGAAGACACAGGGTAATTACAAAGTGACACGCTTCAGATAAAAAAAATAAATAAAATCAAGATCACGTCTGATTCAATTCTACACACTATTAATCACCACACTGATAGAAAAGAAAATCTTGACACGTAACTAGACAAAATTAAGTGTTTGACCTTTGTAAAGGGAAATCAAAAAGTGTTCTTTCCTTCTTAACTGCTGGAGTAGTTGTCTTTGTACCCTTGATCCAGCTGGAGGACGTGGACTAATGATTTGAGGTCCACCTACTTAAAAAAAATGAGGAGAATTTAGGTGGAGAAAGAAACAGCTGCAGTTGTCCAGATGTGGCAATAACTGTTCAAAGGTCCATTTCATCCTGGGGCTTCGGTGCCGAGGAATCCTGCGGGTAATGGAAGGAGAACTGGCAATACAAAACGATTTACAAGACAAAGAACTACGACAATAAATTAAATGGAAAACAAGCTGGCCCAAATACATGACAATATGTTTGAATAATTAGCAGTTTTATTCCACGTGGGATATAAAGATTTTTCGTTAAAAAAAGTTATAAAATACATAAGCACTCTTTCCCTTTGAGTTTGGAGTAGAAACGGAGTTGCACAGTGTGCAGGTCTAGGAAGAGAAAGAGCAATCAGATATTAATATTATTCAGTAGTATCTCCTCCCTCATGTCCTCTTCATTTGCCATTTTTGGTCAAAAAACGCATAAGATCGGCTAGCAATGGTTTGTGGAAGCACAGGTTCTGGTCCTTAATACACCCAGTTCACTGGGACCCACTGAGGCTCAATGCACAGTTTGTCCACGGCGGCCTGTAACGTCTCAAAGGCTTTGTCCAGGTTGTCGTTGATAATGGTCAGGTCGAAGTAGTGGTTGTAAGCTCTCTGGATACGGGCGCTCTCATCCACCGTCTTCCTCAGGTCCACGTCCTGCAGAGACATGAAGGAACGGGGTCAGATTTGGAGACATGCACGGGATGGACCGCAGTAACAATATTTGCAGCAATGGAGAATGAAAGGGACTGAAAGACTCGGGAAATGCGTGTGACTGGAGGTATATTTGATGTTATTGAACAAGATCAGTATTTGATTGAGGTATTGTTCTGGTCTGGATAAGCATGGAAAAAAGTCTGGAAAAATATTGGTATTTACAGACTTTTTCATTGTCTAATAAATATCTTGTTTAACAGTTCCATCACCCATTCATCCATCCATCTGTTCAATGGTCCATCCGTCCGTTAGTCCGTCCATCCGTCCTTTTGATCAATTTATCCAATTGTATTTACACCTACCCATCATCTGCCCCCCATTATGAGCTTAAAATATGGGTAAAAAGAAGTCTGGAAAAGCATAATAACTGGAACTGTGACAAACAAGACTGAACAAGGATCCAATATTATCTTTCTACCATACGGTAAGCAGGATGGTAAGGAAGGTGAAACCAAAATTGTTTGAGAGGCTTCTACGAAACACTCTGTCATGACATTACCAATATTACCAAAGTAAGATTAAGCTCTTTGATCCTAAACATTTCAGGTGCACCTTATACCGCTGCTAAGTATTGTGGAAGATCTATGATGCAGTGGGCCTCTCTTCTAAAAGGACCCGGGAATCCTGATATAATGCATGGCATCATAAGCTCATTGAAATACCAGCATATTTAAATAAAAATCCAGTCGAGTCTGACAGTGGATCGAGACTAAGTCTTTCAATAGATCAGTCAAACTGATCAGAACTGTTGTGCAAGTCAAGTAGTTACTTACAGTGAGCTGTTTTGTTGTGAGGCCTGCATCGACCACAGCTTTGTGCATGGCCTTGAGTGTGTCAAACTCAGGCGCTGCAATGAAAACCACATAGGGCATGAACTCTGCCGTCCTCAGTACCTTCAGAGCCTGGAGAAGATATCAAAGCACAAACCCGTTTACACTTTTATCTTCAACTGCAGTAGATTCATTGTGATATACTCTGTAGTTCTCTTCCTGCTGCCTGTTATTTCCCAGTCTTTTAGAGAGGAGAATTGTTTGCTCCGTACCTGGGGGTTAACATCCAGGATGCAGGTGCGTCCCGCGGCAACCACCTCATGGATGGAGTCGATCTTTGTGCCGTACAGGTTGCCGTCGTACTCGCCGTGTTCCAGGAAGCGGCTGGCCTTCACGTCCGCCTCCATCTCCGTCCGTGAGGTAAAATGGTAAGTGTTGCCCATTAGCTCTTCATCACGGGGCCTCCGTGAGGTATCTGAATGTAAGAAAAAAGAAATTTAGCTATAAATAGTTTGCAATATGTACAATTATTTTAACATTCCAGTGCCTTGAAAATTCAATTCAGTTTTCAATTCAGTTTATTTATATAGCGCCAATTCACAACACGTTGTCTCAAGGCACTTCACAAAAGTCAGGTACATACAGGGGTTGGACAATGAAACTGAAACACCTGGTTTTAGACCACAATAATTTATTAGTATGGTGTAGGGCCTCCTTTTGCGGCCAATACAGCGTCAATTCGTCTTGGGAATGACATATACAAGTCCTGCACAGTGGTCAGAGGGATTTTAAGCCATTCTTCTTGCAGGATAGTGGCCAGGTCACTACGTGATACTGGTGGAGGAAAACCTTTCCTGACTCGCTCCTCCAAAACACCCCAAAGTGGCTCAATAATATTTAGATCTGGTGACTGTGCAGGCCATGGGAGATGTTCAACTTCACTTTCATGTTCATCAAACCAATCTTTCACCAGTCTTGCTGTGTGTATTGGTGCATTGTCATCCTGATACACGGCACCGCCTTCAGGACACAATGTTTGAACCAGTGGATGCACATGGTCCTCAAGAATGCTTCGGTACTCCTTGGCAGTGACGTGCCCATCTAGCACAAGTATTGGGCCAAGGGAATGCCATGATATGGCAGCCCAAACCATCACTGATCCACCCCCATTCTTCACTATGGGCATGCAACAGTCTGGGTGGTACGCTTCTTTGGGGCTTCTCCACACCGCAACTCTCCTGGATGTGGGGAAAACAGTAAAGGTGGACTCATCAGAGAACAATACATGTTTCACATTGTCCACAGCCCAAGATTTGCGCTCCTTGCACCATTGAAACCGACGTTTGGCATTGGCATGAGTGACCAAAGGTTTGACTATAGCAGCCCGGCCGTGTATATTGACCCTGTGGAGCTCCTGACGGACAGTTCTGGTGGAAACAGGAGAGTTGAGGTGCACATTTAATTCTGCCGTGATTTGGGCAGCCGTGGTTCTACGTTTTTTGGATAAAATCCGGGTTAGCACCCGAACATCCTTTTCAGACAGCTTCCTCTTGCGTCCACAGTTAATCCTGCTGGATGTGGTTCGTCCTTCTTGGTGGTATGCTGACATTACCCTGGATACCGTGGCTCTTGATACATCACAAAGACCTGCTGTCTTGGTCACAGATGCGCCAGCAAGACGCGCACCAACAATTTGTCCTCTTTTGAACTCTGGTATGTCACCCATAATGTTGTGTGCATTTCAATATTTTGAGCAAAACTGTGCTGTTTCCCTCCTAATTGAACCTTCACACTCTGCTCTTACTGGTGCAATGTGCAATCAATTAAGACTGGCTACCAAGCTGGTCCAATTTAGCCATGAAACCTCCCACACTAAAATGACAGGTGTTTCAGTTTCATTGTCCAACCCCTGTACATTCCAATTAATCCTGACCATTGAACAGTGCAGTTAGATTCAGTTACTTATTCAAATTGGATAAAACGTTTTTCTATCTAAGGAAACCCAGCAGATTGCATCCAGTCAGTGACTTGCAGCATTCCCTCCTCCTGGATGAGCATGTAGAGACAGTGGACAGTCACTGGCGTTGACTTTGCAGCAACCCCTCATACTGAGCATGCATGTAGCGACAGTGGAGAGGAAAAACTCCCTTTTAACAGGAAGAAACCTCCAGCAGAACCAGGCTCAGTGTGAGCGGCCATCTGCCACGACCGACTGGGGGTTAGAGAGAACAGAGCAGAGACACAAAGAGAACAAAGAAGCACTGATCCAGGAGTACTTTCTATGGGAAGGAAAAGTAAATGTTAATGGATGTAGCTCCTTTAGTCGTTTCACCTAGAAAGAAAGAACAGATAAACTGAGCCAGTTTTCAAGGTTAGAGTCTGAAAGAGAGCACATAGAGTTAGTCACAGTAAAAGCTCAGTCAATCGCCATGTCTAGGAGAGAGAACGGGTTAAACACTAAAAGACAGGGCCATGTGGATCATCGGTAGTGGATGAGCATTAAGTTGTTGCCAGCAGAAGCTTGCACGATGCCCCTCTCCAGAAAGGTGTCAGAGGTAGACACAGAGTCAGGCCAGGTGTAGCTTCTAGGAAGAGAAAAGAGAGAGAACAAAGTTAAAAGCTGAAATAACAGCAAATAATGCTAAATTAGAGAGTAGTGTGAGAATGTAGCGAAGAGGGTGAAAGTGGTCATTATGTCCTCCAGCAGCCTAAGCCTATAGCAGCATAACTACAGAGATAGCTCAGGATAACCTAAGCCACTCTAACTATAAGCTTTATCAAAAAGGAAAGTTTTAAGCCTAGCCTTAAAAGTAGACAGGGTGTCCGCCTCACGGACTAAAACTGGGAGCTGGTTCCACAGGAGAGGAGCCTGATAACTAAAGGATCTTCAAAAGGTTTTCATACACCTTGAACTTTTTCATGTTTTGTGGTTTTGGGGTATATGTCTAGATACTTTGTATTACTAGAAATCTTTACCCATTATTCATGGCAAAATAGCTAATTGTGACATAGATGTAATGAATACTGTCTGCAAACATCCATTTTCAATTCTTCACAGATTCTCAGTAAGCTTCAGTTCTGAACTTTGACTGGGCCGTTGAAACACATGAATATTCTTTGATCTAAACCATTCTATTGTACCTGTGGCTGTTTGTCCACTGTCCCGTCAACTCTGACCCACTTCCTTCTCCATGCGCAAGAAAAGTATCCCCATAGCATGACGCTACCACCGCCGTGTTTCATCGTGATATGATCAGTGTGAGGTGCAGTCTTAGTTTTCCACTACTAGCCTTCAGTCAGATTAGAGGATTACACCTTAAAAATTGAAGGTATGAATACTTTGTGAAGGACTGTGTAAGATAATAGGAAAATAACATACATGGTATGGTGGTGCCAAAGCGAGTGGCTTGGAGGACCATCAGTCGGTTCTTCAGGCTGCGTCGGCCCACCCCCTGAGCACCAATCAGGACCAGCGTCTTCCTCTGGAATGGAGGGACTTTGGCTACTTCCTCATAGATCTGCAACTCGTGTCTGTCAAACTCTATTTAAAAACATTTTAAAGTTTGAAAACTAAAAACAAAAATAAAAATGTCAGATGTGAACCAACAGTGAGAAAAGTATTTAACCTGCATTCTTGGCGGTTAAGTACATCATCTTCTTCTTCTTTTTCCCAGCTAAGGTGCCACAGAGGATTCCTAAAAAGGAAAGAAAATGAACATTTATTCCCTTGTACTTATTTGCAGTTGCACCATTAGCCCAGATGGAGGCAGGCATGGACTGATTTGTGAATTTGTGGTAGATTGGCTTCTGGTCTGTGAACTGGCTTTGTAGCAGACTTTAACCTACCCAACATCAGCATGTTTTAGCAGAGAAACATGGAGAATTGGAAAATTCGTATGAACACCATGGTCATACAAAGTGAAGCTTTCCAATTTTGATGTGCAATACTAGTTTGACTCATCGGCGTGAATGTCATACATTTGTGGCTTTTGTGATGTATTTAAACCATTTAATACAATATACAACTTCAATATATAAAAAAATAATTAGGTGCACAAATTCTAGATTTTTAGGTATTTTCACCAAATAAACATAGGATCAAGGTTTTACAGACTCACAGGTATACATCCTCTCCCACTAATATTTGGTTAAATCTCTTTTAGCAGGTAGCAAACACTTTGCAGGCATCAACATGGTATTGGGATATTTCTGGATGGATATGGGGCCGTTCTCCATACTAGAATCTGTAGAGAGTAGTTGTTTTTTTGGAACGAACCCAGCTTTCAAGTACAGTCCAAACATTATCAGTAGGTTTGAGGCTGAATCCATTTGAAGTTTAATGTTATCCCACTATATCCATTTCCAAACCAGTTCTGATGTGCATTTGGCATCATTCTCTTGTCCAACCGTGTCTAAGTTTCAGCCATCTAGCTGCTGATTTGAGGTGAGTTTAATGAATCGGGAGGTAGTTCTCCTCTGTTATTGCATCCATTTTGTTATGGCACTGGTTACCATGGCCAGCAAAACAAGCCCGCAATATGATACCACTGTGCTTTACATTTTGTACAGTGTTCTGGGTTTCAAAGCCTCACCATGACCTTCTCCAAGCATAATTGTTGTCACTGGGATCAAACAGCTCAACCTTTATTTCAGCTGACCATAAACATTTTCTTTAGAAGGTATTTGGGTTCTCCCTGCGGGTCATTGCAAATTTCATTTAATCTGGAAGAAGTCAACTTCTCACTTCGTATTAACAGTGACGGTGGTTTTCTAGCTTTTTTTATGTGTTTGATAGTTTTGAGTCCTCTTAACCAATCTCCTTTCACCTCCAGGTACATTTTTGGGTCAGGTGGTTGAAAACTGGGCAAAATGACAATCTCTTCAAGGTGGCCAACAAGCTCCAACCTTATCCCTGTTGAAAACCTGTTGACTATGCTTAAAAACAGGTTTGTTAGTTAGGGTATTGCATCATTAAAAGCTGAAATTATTTTTACATTTATGCTCATAGTTATGGTCTGAAGTTCAAAGATAGTCATCATAACAGTAGCCAGAGGGAGCAGAGACAAACCTGATCCATCAAAGTCTCTAGGGACAAATGCTTTTCTCTTCTCCTCCAAGAATTGACTCGGTATTAGTCCTGTGGCACCACCCACTACATGACACGCCTGCAATGGATTACAGAGTAGCTTTAGATGTATTTGCCCTTGTGACCTGTGTGGACACTTAGAAACAACAAATAGAGGAAAGCTCACCTGCCACCAGTTGGGATCCTCTCTGTTGACAATCTGAAGGATGTCACCTCTCTTAAAGGCCATTCCTGCCTCTCGACACGGGATCAGGTTGTCTCTGGCCGGATCGTAGTCAAAGTAGGGCCGCACATACACCTGTGGGGTCAGATGTTCAGTTGCACGCCTGTAAAGCAACTAAATCTGTTTTTGTTTCAGTTTCCGTAATTAGAAGAAGACACTGATGTAAGGTAAGGCTGGAGTAAAAAGTGACAATAGAATCTCACAGGGCACCCAGTACTGGTCTTCATGACTGACTAACAGCGGAGGCGTTTGCCAGGAAGGCCAAGTGCTCTAGCTGATGTATTAGATTAAACAAGGAGGCAGAGGAAGCAATAAAACAAGCCAGTAAAGTACACAACTCAGAATGCTCAGAGCCACAGAGCAGGTTTGGGACTTTGCATCATTTTTCCTTCGCCTTTCCTTCTATTCATCAAGTTTACGCCCCCCCCCCAGCATTATGTCAAAAATGCAAAAAGGTTCTTTTTTCATTTTTATTTCAGCAGCCATAACCAAACAAGAGAAAATGAGGATTTCATAAACTACTGTACTTTCCATGAGACGATGCATGCAACTACAGGAAGCAGGTGTGTGTGTGTGTGTTCCTGTCTTGGCATCACAGTGAGAACCATTTTCCCGATTCCACCATCAAATTGAGGACCGTTTGTACCAAAGTGAGGACATTTTGCTGGTCCTCACGACCTATTTTGCTAACGGTTAGGTTTAGGACTAAGGTGTGAATTGACTTTAGGTTAAGGTTAGGGTTAGGCATGCACTGGTAATGGTTAGGTTTAGGGTTATTGTCAGGGTTAGGGCATAGAAAGGGTGGAAAACGACTGAAAATCAATGGAAGTCAATGGGAGTCAACACATGGTCCTCACTACATATAGCAAAACAAGAGAGTGTGTGTGTGTGTGTGTGTGTGTGTGTGTGTGTGTGTGTGCGTGTATGAGGCAGGAACAGCAATTCTGACCTAGATAGCATGTGGAGTGTTATTAATAGGGGTCCCATGGTTTACATCATGCACAGAGGATTGAAGGAGGGCCAGATTACCAGGCCGGTGCTACCATCCAACATCTGCCGCTCTTTACGCACGGTTTCCTTACACAAACACTTAAGACTATTGTTGTTTTACCTGTGGAGGTGCAGGAGCATCCCTGTAACTGGGGAGGATCTTCAGCGTGATCCCTCCACTGCAGTTTTTGAGCATCTCCTGCAGCTCTGTGGGGTTGCTGCCGACATCCTTGCCATTCACCTCTTTAATGATGTCACCCACGTGGAGCAGGCCCTGCCTGTCAATCATTCCACCGTGGAGGATCCTGGCGATGACCAGGTCATCTTTCTCCACACGAAAAGTAACACCCTGCAAGGAAGATAAATGGGAAGGGAAGGTATAGTTTTGGATGGTTCCCTCTTTAATGTACAACAGCAACATCCATATGCAGGCACAAAAAAAAGTTAAAAACACATTTAGTCAGCGTTCATCTCGGCTCACCAACGGTTCACCGGCCTTCTTTCGGATGCCAATCATGCGGACGGCATCGGCCTGCATGAGCGCGCTATTTACTGCTGCATCGTTGCCCATCTCAGGTGGCGGAGGTACTTCATAGCATTTTGATGCCACCATGTCATGTGCCTCCAAAAGGGACTAAGAGAGAGAAAGGTGATATAAAAAAGGAGAAGTAATTCTGCTTTCTGTTGGACAAAAAATGCACAGTAAATGGGATAACTATGAATTAATTGGCATTACTTGTGTGAATCATATAATGTAGCTACTCACTCTACTGAAAGCCTTCAGCTATTGAGTCTTTTGATCGTTCAAATATCAAAACCTTCAGTTCTTTCAGGACATGGTGGCAATGTTAAACTTTTACAGTTTTTAAAATATGTAATTTTTTTCAACTATGGGATAAGCGGTAGAAAATGACTGACTGACTGACATTAAACTGGTTACAAGTGATGGGCAATAGTCAAAGGTTTCAGGGGTTCAGTATCACACTAACTTTAGCATGTTAGCTACTGGTAGAAGTTTAGCTAATACTAACCTATTGGCCGCTGCTTACATGGTTAACAATATTAGCTTATGTTAGCTAGCATGTTATAAGTAGCATGTCAGCTATTGTTCACCTAACTTTCGCATGTGATGATGTTCGACATTTATACCTAATGCTTAGATACAAAATGCTTTTGGGATACCAGCTGTTGTTAGATACTTTCAGCTAACAAGTCACCATTAACAAGATAGCATTTTCAGTACTGCTGGCTGGGCATCAACCTCACTCAAGCAGCTTCATCCCTGCCGAACCCTAACCGTTGCCAAAGGTGGGGTTGGAGCTGGAACCCAAGTTAGGTGGGGTTAAAGCTGGTTCTGCAGCGAATACCACTTGATTTAAGGTCCTGTTAGGATAGCAGAAGATACTTGTAGCTATACAACTTTATAAACATTGATGAAAAACATTAGCGGGCATAATACAAAGTCATTACAATCACGTAGTGTTAAAAGACGAACAAAATTGAAACCAAACAACATATTGAATGTAAAGGTACTGGGATCTAATTTAAGAAATTGACATTTCTGAATGAAATATTTTCCACATAGACTCAACCTATTTATTATACATTCTTGGATGTATATTTGCACGATCCAGCCCAAACATTACTTTGTTGTATGTTAAGATAGGAATAATATTTTTAGATTACAGCCAACATTAAGGTTGCCAACTGTCCTGTATTAGCTGGGATGTCCCGTACTTTTGTCCAAATTAAGGTTTTTCAACAGAAAGCTCTTTCTCCCCTATTTTGACTGCAGCCTGCAAATTTCCACTAAATAGCACTCCTCTCCTTACGTACCTTGACCTAAATAACACAAATGAAATGAGATGAAAATGTTTGCATCTGTGACACTGATGGATTCTTCCAGAAGCTAGCTAAGAACACCATTTATTTTAGAATGTATATGGATAAATCTACAAAGGAAACAAGACTCTGCAACTATAAAAAGGAACAGGAACAAAAGAATTTGTGGTTTAAACCTGTCAACAGTGACGTGATTAAAGCTTTTTGCAGTTTATGCCTTTGGGAGTTTTTAAATTAGACATGGGGGTGATAACGATTTATCTCAGCAGGCTTCCACGGAAATGCACAAGAAAGCCACAGCTTCTAAAGGTGCTACCAACATTTGCAGAGTGAATTTTCTCTTTGATGTACAGTCAGTGGTCAGACTCAAGAAACAGATGCAGCTGATCAAAAATAAGCAGCAAATATCTGTGAATTGTCATGCCAGAAATTATTCCAGGTTGTGCAAAAAGACAAAAAGCTGTTGGAACAAGGGAGAAGCAGTGAGAAATATCAGTGGAAAGTGTATATTTCCCAGGTCTCCCTTGCAAAAGGGATCATTGATCTTAGTGAGACCTAGCTGTTTAAAGGTTATTAATAAATTTTTTAAAAAGTGCTCGTACTGGTCGTCTCCCGCTTCATCCGGAACCGGGTATCTTACTAGAGGGATCTCGTTCTTTCAGTCAAGACCCAAAGTTTATGGGTCTAGGTCTTGGCTAGAGGGGGCCAGCAGGACCACGTCATCTGCAAAATGAAGAGACGAAATCCACTGGTCCCCAAACCAGACCCCCTCTGGCCCTTGGCTGTGCCTAAAAATTCTGTCCATGAAAGTTATGAACAGGATCGGTGACAAAAGGCAGCCATGCCGGAGTTCAACATGCACCGGGAACAGGCCCGACTTAGTGCTCCGACTTAGCCTCCAACTCTGTACTCCTCCCAACAGGGTCTTACCAGGGAGGCTGAGGAGTGTGATCCCCCTGTAGTTGGAACACAAGAAGAGAGTCCAAACTCTCTTGAGGAGCTGGGTTCCACAGCCCATTCTGTGCGTGGAGGTGAGCCATACTATTTCTAGCCAATATCTCTCGACCTCCCGCATCGACACATCCCTAGAGCCAGTTTAAGCATCCAGAGATCCGGTTGTCGAGGTCTCTTCCGTCGTCCGCTGCCCGACCCTCTTTGCACCGGTCCCTCATGGTTCAACCTGCAGATGGTTGGCCAACTGGGGGATGGCCTCGCGTCTCTCGATCGGGCTTGGCCCAGCTGAGTCCCACGTGGAGCAACCTGGCAACCAGGTGCTCACCAATGAGACCCGACCCTAGGCCTGGCTCTGCCGTACCGGGCGACGCCACATGCCTCGTTATACTAGTCAACCTTGCTTTTAAAACAAAATCCTTCTGTTTACTTAATTCATCATCAGCTGTCGACTGTGTAAAGAAAAAGAAAAAAACACTGTGTGGCTTAAATCATTCTTCTTCATCCATCATGTTACATGTAAACAACAGAAATAAGATTGAATCTTGTTTAGGTGGATGTAACTCCTATGTTAAGAAAATCAGTTCTTGCTTGGTGACATCACAAATGACAGATTGTGGATTAAATTTAACATATTTTAAATTGCATCACATGAATTTTATGGGGGAGGATTATAGAAATCTAGCACATCTAAATTTTGAGAATATCCTCTACTATGGCCATCTAATGGTATGTTTGTTCCTTCAAACTGTGGTCCTCGCGAGAGTTTGTTGAGCTCAGCTAGAAAATCCTGTAGTTTGTGACCACTCAGCAGGTCCAGTTGTTAAGTGTGTGATCCCCAACCTTTCAGTTGTGAAACATAAACCAGTCTGTTAGAGTTACCACTTAGTCTTTTTATAATCTGTGATGAATGTAAAAATTTATGAAGTGTGTCCCTTGGTTAGCTCATCAGCTTCTGCTATTAGGTATGCTTCAGCTGTACCTTGTCAACAGACTAATTTCTACAACGTTTTGCTCTTCTAATGTTTCTGGTAATTTCTGCTCTTTAACATGTGTTGCTGCTTCACGTCAACAGAGAGACTATTTAATCCTCCAAAAAAAGAATCCATGTAGTATTTCTGGAGGAAATGCAATTTTTCTTTTGGTTTGCGTTTCACTTAGACCAAACAAAATTCTGATGTACATTTTACATGTGAATTAAAAAAATAATCCTAACCCATTAACTAATGGATCAAAAATTTGGATTACCCTCTGAATCTCATCACTTAATTTTGTTTCACTCATTATCCCTAAAACAGCTTCCCTTCAGTCCTGAAATTACTGTCACTTGTCCCTAAAATATCCTACTCAGATGATCAACAACTGCTCACCCGGAAACTCACATACTCTTCAAACTCACATGCTCAGTCTGTGATGTAATATCTGTTTCCCTTTTCTATCCACCTAGCATTTCCTATCCTCTCTTCCTCATTAGGTCAACAGGGTCTTAACTTCCAGCAAACAGCTCGGAAATCTCTGATTGGTTTAGAGGCCATGCTGGGATCAGAATACAAACTCCCCTTGGTCCAGCTTGTGTAAAGCTGTTCATAGGTCCAGGAATGGAGGTTAGTGTAAGAACAGGGCCCAAACATCAACTAACAAAAGATAAAATATGAAAACTGTGTGCTCAGTTCCCTATTCAATGCAAGACAACCTATTTATTTTACACATTTGTAATTTATGAATCTACACATTCACTCTAAAAGAGCTCCATCACTGCATCCAGAATGTTCTGGCTATGGGGGAATATAATAGCTCCTGACACTATTTTCCTGTTTTTCACCCTTTTTGACCGTGTTTGTGTTTACTCGGTCTCACCTGGAAATGCGGCTCCTTGAGGATCCTGGACAGTTCAGTCGTGCTGTCATCTTTCACCTTGAGGTTACTGATGTCGCCCAGGATTTCTGTCACCAGCTCCATGTTGTTGTCCTGCACCGCTTCCAGCTTCACATCCTCCTGCTGTTCCTGAGCCTTGAGGGAACAAAAAAACTCAGGGAGGGCAGGTGCTTCTCACATATGTGGAGAAAGGGCAAATACCTCTAATCAATGTTTGTTGTGCATGTTTTATGTTGCCAGCATGAGGGTAAATTCTGTAGTGCTATGAGGCAACGTTCTGCTGTTAACCTCGTGTTACAATAAAAACGCTAATGTTGTTTTTACACATTTCAGCACTGTAGGGAACAGGTGCAAGGTGGAAAATTGCAGCTTTTCCAGTAGGAACTACTGCACATCTGTGCTCAAAACGAACTTACCATGCAACAGATTCCCACTGCAGTGAAAATGTGTTAAAGCAAATAATTTGTATTTTAAAAAAGTAGTACATTGCATGCATAGTCAGTAAAACAAGCCATAGCAGTGCAAAGCTGTGTCCTTTTCTTACTGGAAGTGCATACGCATCAGTTCTTCTGCAGCATATATTTGTCAAAGCCTTACTGTACTTAAGCACCTCAGCCAGAGCAAGCAAAGGGTGCAGAGGGGGTCTTCGAGTTGAGTTCGAGTTCGAGCTTAATTTGCATGTATGCTACCTGAGGATGGGAGCGTACAATTGGACTTTCCATGATGCCGCGGAGAAAAAGCAGGTCGATGTTTTTCACGCCAGCAGAAGTGGGACCCTCGCTCACATTATCCTCCACCTGCTGCATGGCTGAAAAGATAAAAAATGTAGGCAAAAAAATGGATAAGAGACGATATTGTGAAATTCAGTTAAACTATAGACAGACTACACATTGCCAAAGGAACATCTAGCAAAAACATACTGTAACAGGACCAGTCGAGCAAAAACACCTAAGTCTCTGCTTCATACATTTTCTATGCACCGCATTTCAAAACCCGTATTGTTCACAGTTTAGAGCTTCAGAACTCATTACCGCAAGAACCTACAGACAGTTTATGCCTGCTGAAGCATAAAAGCTGCTGAGATTCAAACACTGTCAGAAAAACAAAACAAAAAACAATCTTAGTGGTTTAAAATCTGTCAGCACAAACAGATAGAAGGAAAGGTGTGGACTGTTTGTATGAGGCGGCTAACGTGTAATGCCAGGGTCTCAAAGCCAACGCAAGCCAATTTAACCCACTTAGAGCCCTGAAAACGTGTGTCACTGTTTAAAAGCCTGTGTCAGTGTGTCATTATGCGCTTGTGTGGGTAATAATTATGCTCATTCAGCATTTTTAGTCTTTTAACTTATGATATATTCCTCTGGATTTTGCTTTGCTAACCCGCTATTACCCTTTTCACCCCAATCATGCGCTGTCATTAGGCTGTACTCTATATTTGAGCTTGCTCTTGAAGAAAAAAAATTCAATATACAAAATAACAGTCCTGGAAACTTTAAAAAATATTGCAGGTACTTATAAAGATACAGTCAATCTAGATACAGTATATACATACAATGTAAAAAAACAACCGTTTTCCCTCCCTGTGTGACATTAAAGCTATTATCTAAATGCTAAACTAATGAGAGACAATTTTAATTTTGAGATTTTTTAAATACTTTTTTCAAATTCAGAAGTTTACATACACTAGACCCTTTTCCAGGGTGTACCCCACCTCTCACCCAATGAGTGCTGGAGATGGGCACCAGCCCTACAACCCCTTCAAACATAAGCAAGTATAGAAAATGGATGGATGGATGGATAGATGGATGAGTTAATTCACACCATTGGAGTTAAAAGGAGGCACACCTGTGGATGTACTGTATCTTAAGGCACCATCTCAAACACACCATTTCTTTGTGAGATATCAGAAAAAGAACTGTGGACAGGTCTGGTCCACAAGTCTGGTTCATGCTTGGATACAATTTCTAGTTATCTGGAGGTGCCCCGTTCATCTGTGCAAACCATTTAATGCAAGAATAAAGGAAGTTTTGGCACCAATGGATCTTCCAAACATACCTAATAATACTGCCGGGCTCACTGGCAGCAAAGTCATTTTTTTGGAGAAGTCATCACAAAGCCCTGATATTAGTCACACAGAAAATGTGTGGGCAGAGCTGAAATAGTGTAAGCAAGCAAGGCCGCCTACAAACCTGACTCAGATACATCAGTTCTGTTAGGAGGAATGGGCCAAAACTTTAGCAAACTGGAAGCCTGTGAATGGATTCACAATATGTTTGACCCAAGTCATTAAGTCCAAAGGTAAATACAAGTATATAGGAAATATATTTCATCTTTTGACTTTAAACACAGTAATAAAACATTCTCTCACTCTTTAATGTGACATTTAGCAAATTTTGGGAATTTTAGGAATCCTAATTTATCTTAAAAAGGAAAACTTTCAGATAAAATGTTAGTGAGGAAAACAAATTTGGTCTTTTATAGTGCATCTAAAAATGTACCAGCCGTACAAACGACACGTACATGGACTTAAGTACAACTGCAGAGTTAAAAGAAGCATCAAACCAACATTTTAACATATTTTCTTGTTACATTTTTACACATTGTCGGATTTTCTTTACGTTTACGTTTTTGAAGGTCACACGACTAGTAGCAAACATTGTAGGCATCTTACTGCATACAAGAAAAGACAAAACAGAAAACAAAAGACAACCACAAATCACAAAGCCCAGTCAGACTACATCAACAGCAAGCTCTGTGCCAAAACAAACCTTAAATATTTATGAAGGGCAAATACGCCAGGGAGGTTAAAACTGCATTGCAGACTGTTAAACAGACAAAGAAATATACTTGTACTGAAAAATGAAAAATAAGCGCCAATCTATAATCCAGTTTAGCTCCAGTGTATGAACAATGTAGTAGGGACCCGTGGGGACCACACACAGTCTTTCAGAGCAGAACTGTAGTTGCAGAAACAGCCACACACACAAAACCACAAACTGCACCTTGATATCATCTCCTACAGTCAGTCTCAACTCTCTATAAATCATAGTCAGTAAGTTAGACATTCTGTTTGTTATAAAAGAGAGACAAATAACACAAAGTTGGAGTAAAACACAATACTTTAGCATTTAAACAGGACTAGAAACTGTGAAACCAGAAGCATCAGAGGAGAAACTAAAAACCTGAACTGGAGCACATCTGGAAGCATCTGGCTACATATTCACATGTTTATGGGGTTTACTGCTCTCTGTGTTGACCTTTACCCACTCACTTAGATAAGTGTCGTGACGTCCTGGACCACAGGAATGTTTGCTTAGTTCGCAGCATGAGTGCACAACCCATCCTCATGAGAACTCACAAATCTGTTTTGTCCAATGATGAAGCAGCACTAAGAAAAAGCTTCATGCTTAAGCCTTTATATTCCCTTGAAATCTAAGCCATAGCTGCAAAAGGCTGTGAAAGGTGAGTTCCAAGACCCAAATGGGTCTTTTGCTACAACAGATTCCCAGCAGATGCATTTATCCACATTATAAACAATTTTCTTTGTGTGCTTCAAGTAATCCTTTTCTACACATACGGTGTGCACTGAATACTAATGCAGAGACTGTCAGCTGAAGAATCCTGCATCGATTTCTTAAGGATGTAAGACAAATCCCACAAGAAAAGACTCGTCAACCTGTATTCCTGTCACAATATTGAATTGTAGTGTTAATGGGAGAAAGCTAGACATATTTAAGAGAAGTGCCTTGACAAATAATCTATCACTAACATATTTTTATGTATTTTTTTAGTAGTATAGCTTGAGAAGTGGAGGAGCTGATCTTCATCCCAGCCGCTTCACACTCGGCTGCGAACCGCCCCAGTGCATGCTGTAGGTCTTGGCTATAGGGGGCCAGCAGGACCACGTCATCTGCAAAAAGAAGAGACGAAATCCACAAACCAGACCCCCTCTGGCCCTTGGCTGCGTCTAGAAATCCTATCCTTAAAAGTTATGAACAGGACCAGTGACAAAGGGCAGCCCTGCCGGAGTCCAACATGCACCGGGAACAGGTCCGACTTAGTGCCGGCAATGCGGACCAAACTCCTGCTCCGCTCGTACAGAGACCGGATGGCCCCTAATAAAGGCCCCCGATTCCATACTCCTGGAGCACCCCCCACAGGGCACCACAAGGGACACAGTCGAATGCTTTCTCCAGGTCCACAAAACACGTGGACCGGTTGGGCAAACTCCCGTGAACCCTCGAGCATCCTGTAGAGTGTATAGAGCTGGTCCACGTGTTCCACGGCCGGGACGAAAACCACACTGCTCCTCCTGAAGCCGAGGTTCGACTATCGGCCGGACTCTCCTCTCCAATACCGTGGCGTAGGCCTTACCAGGGAGGCTGAGAAGTGTGATCCCCCTGTAGTTGGAACACACTCTCCGGTCACCCTTCTAATGAAGGGGGACCACCACCCCAGTCTGCCAGTCCAGAGGCACTGTCCCCGACCACCATGCAATGTTGAAGAGGCGTGTCAACCATGACAGCCCAACAACATCCACAGACTTGAGGTACTCAGGGCGGATCTCATCCACCCCCGAAGCCCTGCCACCACGGAGCTTTTTAACCACCTCGGTGACTTCCGCCTGGGTGATGAAAGAGTCCAACCCCAAGTCCCCAGCCTCTGTTTCCACCAGGGAATGCGTGATGGCAGGATTGAGGAGATCCTCGAAGTACTCCTTCCACCACCCGATAATGTCCCCAGTCGAGGTCAGCAGCCTCCCACCCCCGCTGTAAACAGTGTTGGCGAAGCACTGCTTCCCCCTCCTGAGGTGCCGGACGGTTTGCCAGAATCGCTTCGAGGCCAACTGGTAGTCCTTCTCCATGGCCTCACCGAACTCCTCCCAGGTCCAGGTTTTTGCCTCTGCCACAGCCCGAGCCGTGGCATGCTTGGCCTCACAGTACCTGTCAGCCGCCTCAGGAGTCCCGCAAGCCAACCACAGCCGATAGGACTCCTTCTTCAGCTTACTGCCGGTGCCCGCCACCGGGTTCGGGGATTGCCGCCGCGACAGGCACAGCAGACCTTACGGCCGCAGCTATGGGCAGCAGCATCGACAATAGATGCAGAGAACATGGTCCACTCGGACTCTATCTCTCCAACATCCCCCGGAATCTGGTCAAAGCTCTCCCGGAGGTGGGAGTTGAATACGTTCCTGGCCGAGGCCTCTGCCAGTTGTTCCCAGCAGACCCTCACTATGCGCTTGGGCCTGCCACGTCTGTCCAGCTTTCTCCTCTTCCAGTGGATCCAAATCACCACCAGGTGGTAATCAGTGGACAGCTCAGCCCCTCTCTTCACCCGAGTGTCCTAAAACATGCGGCCGAAGGTCTGATGATACGACAACAAAGTCGATCATCGACTTCCTGTCTAGAGTGTCCTGGTCCCAAGTGCACTGATGGACACCCTTATGCTTGAACATGGTGTTCATTATGGAAAATCCGTGACTAGCACAGAAGTCCAATAACGAAACACCACTCGGATTCAGATCGGGGAGCCCATTCCTCCCGATCACGCCTCTCCAAGTGTCACTGTCATTTCCCACGTGGGCGTTGAAGTACCCTAGCAGAATAATAGAGTCCCCGGGAGGGGCACTATCCAGCACCCCTGACTCGGTACTCCGCACTACTGCCCGGCCCATAGGCCGAAACGACAATCAGAGACCTGTCCCCAACCCGAAGGCGCAGGGATGCGACCCTCTCATCCACTGGGGTAAACCCCAACACGAGACGGCTGAGCTGGGGGGCAACACGCAAACCTACCCCAGCCCGCTGCCTTTCCCCGTGGGCCACTCCAGAGTAGAAGAGAGTCCAGCCCCTCTCGAGGAGATGGGTTTCAGAGTCCACACTGTGCGTGGAGGTGAGCCCGACTATTTCTAGTCGATATCTCTTGACCTCCCGCACAAGCTCAGGCTCCTTCCCCCCCAGTGAGGTGACAATCCACGTCCCTAGAGCCAGCCTAAGCATCCGGGGATCGGGCCGCCGAGGTCTCCACCTTCGTCTGCCGCCCAATAATCTTGCACCGGTACCTCACGGTTCCCCCTGCAGGTGGTGGCCCACTGAGGGATGGCCTCGCGTCTCTCCTTCGGGCTTGGCCCGGCCGGGTCCCGCGAGGAGCAACCCAGCCACCAGGCGCTCTCTGACTTGTCCCGACCCTAGGCCTGGCTCCAGGGTGGGACCCCGGCTCCGCCGTACCGGGGCAACGTCACGTGCCTCGTTTGTTTAGTCCTTATGAGGGTGTCTTGAAGCCTCCAAGTCCGAGGCCATGGTTCTCGACCGGAAAAGGGTGGCTTGCCCTCTTCAGGTTGGAGGGGAGTTACTGCCTCAAATGGAGGAGTTCAAGTATCTCGGGGTCTTGTTCACGAGTGAGGGAAGAATGGAGCGGGAGATCAACAGACGGTTTGGTGCGGCTGCCGCAGTAATGGGGGCACTGTACCGGTCCGTTTTGGTGAAGAGAGAGCTGAGCCGAAAAGTGAAGCTCTCGATTTACCGGTCGGTCTACGTTCCTACCCTCACCTATGGCCATGAACTTTGGGTCATGACCGAAAGAACGAGATCCAGGATACAAGCGGGTGAAATGAGCTTCCTCCGTAGGGTTGCCGGGCACTCCCTTAGAGATAGGGTGAGTAGCTCGACCATCCGGGAGGGGCCCGGAGTAGAGCCGCTGCTCCTCCACATCGAGAGGAGCCAGTTGAGGTGGCTCGGGCATCTATACCGGATGCCTCCTGGAAGCCTTCCTCGGGAGGTGTTCCAGGCATGTCCCACCGGGAGGAGGCCCAGAGGACGGCCCAGGACACGCTGGAGGGACTATGTCTCTCGGCCGGCCTGGGAACGCCTTTGGCTCCCCCTGGAGGAGCTGGAGGAGGTGTCTGGGGAGAGGGACGTCTGGGTGTCTCTGCCGAGTCTGCTGCCCCCGCGACCCAGTCCCGGATAAAGCAGAAGATGACGAGTACGACGAGTACGAGTAGGAGCTTGAGAAATGAAGCAGCTCTAATTGAAATGGGGAACTATTAAGGCTAAAGCTAAGCTAGCCCAATGAGAACACCCCAAGGAGTTCCTCTCAAAAGTCTTCACACCCTTGTGAAAATACCAGGTTTTTATGATGTAAAGAAATCAGAGAAGGATTAATCATTTCAAAACGTTTTGCACCTTTTATGTGACATATATCCTGTAGGTTTCAATGAAAAACAAGCAAGTCTGGTAGGAAAAGAACCATATAAACAAAATAAGGTAATAACCGGTTTTAAGTGTCCACACTATTAAATTAATACGTTGAATCAGCTTTTGATTTAATGTCAGCAAAATACAGTTCAACTGTCCTTGTAAAATCTTTGCTTATTCAAAGTTGCCACGAATTCGAAATGTATCTTTGACTCAAAAACAGAACTGAAAAATGATTAAAGGAACATCAAATCCACAGTTAAACATAGTGGTGGTAGCACCATGATCTGGGCTGGAAGGGTTCCCCACAGTTTCAACTGTTCTTCAGACTATTTTTTTGCTGAGGTGAATGCAATCATGAACAGTTCCAAATATTAGTCAGCACTAACCCCAAACCTAGGTGTCCGCTAGAAAGTGGGATATAATAGGGACATAAAATCCATGTTATTCTTTTTTCAGTCTGTTTTTTTCAACCTGATTTTTTTTTTTTTTTTGCTTTTCTTTCTTAAATAAATGCAATTACATCCTGAAACATAAAAAGGTCAGACGTTCCCTTTCACTACACCTGGTAATACATTTAGGCGCCATGCATCTTTTACTTTTTGAGTAGTGTCAACCACAGAATCAGAATCAAACCACATAACATACGTTGCTTTGTGTTTACTGAAAAAAATAGCACAACTTTTATCTATGTAACACTTTGGCCTTTATCTCACATAGCTGTGGGGATAGGTTGCTGAGCAAAGCAACGGTAATCATCAGATAAATTTTCTGCCCCTCTGTTTGTGTTGCTTCCAAGTATTACTGCTTTAGATCTACACATATTTAAAATGAACCCTTTTTGATCCTTTCCAGCCCCTACAAACAAAGACCATATCATCAGAGTGAATGTACCAGCCCACCTTCTCCTCCCCCTTTCCTCACCTCCAGACGTCTCTGCTCCCTGAGAGGACTGCACAGCTGTGGGCCTCTCCGCTGCAGGTTGTCCTGAGGGCATCAGCTCCTCCTGTACCCCATTCTGACAGGGATCGTCCATAGTTGTGACCATAGCCAAGTCCTCCTCCTTTCTTCTTTTCTGCAACTGCCGCAAGTATGTGAAGGCAAACCACTGGTAAACCACCAGTAGTAGCAACTATGCCTTCTGTTCTCCAACTATGTCTGTTGTTTTTTTTCTGGCACTGCTGAGGCACTAAAAAAATCTGAAAAAATAGGAGAAAGAATATAGGGGAAAAAAGGGGGATTATGGATAGAGGATTAAAAAAATATGAGACAAAACAAGTGAAAATCAAATTGGATTATTTTCATCCATAGACAAAAGAGGAGAGCGACGAGGAAAAGGAATGATGACCAGTTCAGTGTTTGTCAGGCCGCTACCTCTACTCTGACTTTAATACCTTCTCACACTCAACTCCACCTCCTTTTTTTGTAGATCACACACAGAAACACACATACACTTATAATCCCACAATCCTCTCCTGCTGCGCTTGTTGAGTACCCTTCCTCTTGGATCCCCCACCCTAATCGAAGTCAAGTTACCCTTCTCGTATTGACTTAGGCACGCACAAACACACACACACCTGCGTTGAATTTGTCATTATGTAAGTAACCTTACATAAGTGTAACTGAAGGGGGGATGACCCTACATTCCTACTCCTTTCCTCATTTTCTTTCATTCATACTCAGAGTTATGGCCTGCTACTTCCAAGTGCAAAAACTATCTGTGTCCCAAATACATTCTGTTAATGGTTATCCACTTCCAAAAAAATAATGTTTTCTATTAAGCACATTTTTAATTTATGAAATATGACATGCTGACAGAATTACAGTTTACGGGCTGTGCTTTAAGCTGTTCCAACTCCTGATCCTAAATAATTCTGGGCAAGACACTCACTGTGGGATGCTTTTATGACATATGCTTATTCCAGATAAACATTTTTTCCTATTGGTGTATTTTAATGAATGATAAAAGAAAGCCCCTTTTGCTATTACTATATACTAAAATGCTAATTTGCTCCTAACAGCTAAGGCTAGTTGGTTGTGAATTTAGCATTTGGCAAATCCTAAATGCTTCAATAGGGTGGCAGCTTTGCACTGAAGTTTTGTAATTTAGTCGGACCCTTGTTAGTTTTACCATAAAAGTTATTGCTATCATGCTAACATGCTAGTTAGTACAAAACAGCCAAGGCTGCTTCGTTGTAATGATCTAATTACTTTTATTTTAATTACAAAATTCCTACTGCTGCCAAAATAATATAACAAATTACGACACAATAAAGTTACATTGCTGTTATCTATAACATTTAAATTTTATGAATGGCAGAAAAGTCCATTGGATCTTTTTCTTAATTTCATTTCTTTATTGTAACGCAAGCATTTTAGCTGGTTAATTAGGTCATTTGCCTGTTTGGCCAGGCTGCAGGCTGCTGTAGTTTTAAAACAGTTAGTAAGAATGATGGGTGATGCTCTGTCAGTTTAGTATAATGTAGTAGCCTTCCTTCAGGCAGCTGACTGATGGCGCACAGCAACATGATTCTGCAACACTGTGTTATCCATGCAGGTTAAGATATCTCCATTCCTTCTGAATTAACTTTCTCTAGCAATAACCTCATTCTTTTGCAGATGGAACTTCAAAACTTTGTTTTACATTGATACTGTATTAGTACCGGGCCCTAGCCAATCATAATTAGCTTCTTAGTAAGCATTAGCACATGTTTAAAGCTAAAAAAAAGGGTGGAAACTTAGTGACAAAGTTTCCCAAGTTAGTCTCGCATCTACCAATTTTACCAAGACAGCTTATTGCTATCAATCCATCTGTTCACTGTCTTTTGGTCATCCAGAATCAGGTCACAGGAAAACAGGTCCACCAGGGAAACCCAGACATCCCTCTCACAAGCCACACTCCTGAGTTTATTCTGTGGGAATCCCAATGTGTCCCCAGGCAAGAAGGGATAAAGTCCCTATGTGGAGTTCTGTGTCTGCCCCAGGCTCTCCTCCAATTGGTGTATCCCCATCCTGATGAGATTCCAGAACCACCTCTATTGACTTTGTTGTGGAGAAGCAGCAGCTGGACAGTTAATCAATAGCTTTGCTTATTGGTTCAGCTCTTGCTTAACCATGACAAACCTTTGCAGCATCCTGTCTTTTTAAGCTAAGACCTTTGTGAACAGGAGACTACAGAAAATGGCGAACCTCGCCGTGATTAGGATGACTGAGGCACCTTCCTGGACTATCATGCTAATGTTGGTCATATCAGGTGAGGAGAACTTTATCATTTAAAGGGCAGTTGTTAACAGCCACTCAGTCCATGCTAGCTAACACAAAACAGTAAAGGTTGCTACTTTGTTGTAAGCTCCTTTTTAGCATTTAGCACATCCTTAATGTTAAAACATATGGCCCAGATTACAAAGAACATATACACCGATAGACATTCGGACACGATTGTTGCTAAATTAGTTGGCGAAAATGTAAACAGTTCAGCATATCAGTTTACCATGCTTCTATTTACCAATAACTATTGACGTAAAGCCAGTTCCTTAGTTAGTAGTTAGTTGGTTAGCTAGTTAGCTATATGGTTGGATAGTTTCCTGATCATTTTGTTGTTTGGCCAATTGATTGGTTCATCAATTGGTCCAGTTGGACAGATCAATGATTAGTGGTCTGTTTGGTCAGTTGTTTGGATGGATGGATGTTGGTTTATAAGTTAGTAGGTCCTCTCACTGGTTGCTTGCTCAAAAACTGCAATGCAGATTGTACACAAAAGGCAGTCATTACATCAGTTTATTCAGTACAGATATGCATATTAAAATTCGAGGCTTGGAGTATCCCACAGCAATTAGGAAAAAAGTGAGAAGAATCAAAAACACGGTCCTCCCTCCCAGCATCCACCATGCTTCTGCCACATTGACACAGCTGTGCATCGAGCAGATTAGTCGGCTTTAATCCAGCCCACCCTTAACCCTAACATTCAACCCCTCCCCCGTCTTTGGACGCAGGGTTTTAATCCGGCCATGCAAACGCAGGATTACAGTTTCTGTCTCCCCCTCTTTCGGCGCTATGTGTTGGTAAAACGTCTCTGCCACTTTGGCCTCCTTCAGCAGACTAAATTACATCTGCAGGAAAGTGGGGATGCAAGCCGGCCATGAGTATACAGTGTTACAGCACACATTTCCTGCTCAGGTACATGCATTTCAAATGTAGCTGTTCCCGCACAGACACACACAAACAAACATCAAGTCTTGAAGCAAGACTAAACTGTTTTATTAACTACTTTTCGTATGTAGACCGATAAAAGAGAAGCCTGCATGAAAAATGGCTCCGTCTTGGATTTGTCATGGTTAATAATTTTGATCATTACCCACGGATGTGTGTTGCAGGGATTAATATGTTTTAACTTTAAAGGCCAGCAGTTTTGCAGTTTTCCCACTGAGCTGTCATAATATATCTGCTTACATTTATTCCATACGCATCCGGTATGTTAGCACTGATGAAGCTGTGTTTACCTGTGACAGTTGGTGCAGTCCAGTCCTACAGGCTGCTCATCAGTACACGGCGAAGACCTGCAGAGACAGACACATTGTGTTGTATTCCTGACATACAATTACATGAACATTCAGATATAACCCCACCAGACAAACACAGCGAACAAATGATTTTGCCCGTGGATTATCATCAAAGAGAGATATCTCAAGCAGCTGGTTGTGCTCAGCTATACAAGCATGCCTGCATCATCAGCTGGGACTATTTTCTGGAAGTAATGACAAAGCAGTCAGTTTTTTTTCCCTCCAGTAAGGCTCGCCTTTTGTTTTCAGTTGCAAACTCAGATGTGAAGTAACTGCTTCAAGAGCATCATGCAGAGATTAATGATTTTGAGGTTAAAAATATTTTCCAACATATTTTTCATTTTGCCGTGCTCACTGAGTGTGCAGTATACGTTTGAAAAATTAGTAACATTAGATACAGTCGTCCATCCATGGTCTCTACCTATTTATCCTTGCAAGTATATGAAGGGTATATGGCAATTATCTCCAGCAAGAGTTTGGACACACCTTCTCATTCAAAGAGTTTTCTTTCTCATGACTATGAATATTGTAGCTTTTCCTGATATATATATTATATTATATATATATATATATATATATTAAAAACAACATACATACATACATTACATACATACATACATACATACATACATATCTATATATATAATACATACAACCCCCAAATACATAAAAATAAAAATAATAATATAAATATATATATATATATATATTAATATATATATTATATATATACACAAATAAAATATTTACATACATACATACAAACATATATATAAAAAAATACATACATCACATACATTATACACATATATTATATTTAAATATATATATATAAATTTATAATATATAATAATAATATAACTATTATATATATTATATATATATATAAAATATTAATATAATATATATTATATATATATAATATATATAAAATATATATTATATATAAAATTAAAATTTATAAAAATAATAATATATTATAATATATTTTATATATTACATATACATACATATATATATAAATCTCTATTTTCATGGTCGTTCTGACTTAAATCCCATGATGGACTGACAATCTGTCTGGGGTATACTCCACTTTTCGCTAGAGAGATAGGCAGCAGCACCCTGACGGCCCTGACATGAGTGAGCATGTTTAGAAATTACATGGATAAATGGAAGTCCTGACTTTCCTTACAGACCATAAGGAAACACTTTCCAAGTCTGCAGATCATAGCCACACAATATTTATATATCCACAGATTACAAAGACTAAATACTGTTTACCAAAGAGCAATGGAGTTCATCACAAGCTACAAAACCACCAGTGATCTTTGTCTGTTGCATTGGGTAGGATGATAGACTAAAGGTTTTTATTTATAAATCCATTCTCATTATTCTCCCACCTTCATTACATAAAGGTGAGAGAATCCCCACCCTGTTCTGTTTTGGCTTGAGGGGTGCTGAGGCTTATCCCAAATGTAGCTGGCAAGTGGTAGGGGACATTTTATAAACATCACTAGTAATAACTAGTAACTTTGGAAGGTTCATATTTACCTTCCAAACCTAATAACTGGCTGTGCCACTCTTTTGAATCTTTTTAGTCATTCAGAGGTCGACTCGTTCTCAACAACCAAGGCCATGGAGGTGTGTTTAACTGTCATATCAAGGATACACTGCCACTGTCGCCACCACACCCTACCCAGGACAAGGATATGCTGCCACCAATACGGTAGTAAAATAGTAGGTTATATGTGATGCTGTGTGAATTATCTACACAACTATGTGAAGTAGACCAGAAAGGACACCTCTGTTTACTAGGCTCTGTTGCCAAGCCAATTATTGGCAGCCACAATAATCATTGTATAACTGACTTAAAACAGTCAGTCCTGAAAAATAATAATGTTGTAGTGTTAAAACTCAAAACTACAAAGCAGCGCTTGACTGTTGCAAATGAGCTGTTTTCTGGAGTCAACATGCATACTAAGGAGGGTGCATTGTTCAACAAAGGATCATATTGGCTGTTTGTAATTTTACTTTTGAAATTATAGCCACATCTTCTCATTTTGCTTGAACAAACAGGTCCCCTGCTTAAGACGGTAAGGGGGTCGGCTGATTACGAAACAAGGATTAAGATCACATTGGGCAAGCTTATTGGAAGTGAAGGATATCCTGTAGAAGAATGTTAATAGAGGTAGAAACCACAAAACAGTTCCTCCTCAAATCATCCGCTCCACAGAGCAGGAGCCAGGATGAACCAGTCAAAGGTCGAAAAGAAGAGAGAGGACCAAACCTTAGCAGAGAAAGAGGAAGGAAGGGCAGCAACCCATTGTTGAGCAGTGAATAAAAATGGGCAGAGGAGTTAGGAGATTTTCAGTCAGCAAGTCAAGGGAGAGATTCCAAGAACGAGAGCTTCTAAAGTCCCAGGAGGATGAGAGGGAAGACATGAGAGAGTCTTGAAAGAACAAAGAGCTAGGAGTGATGACTGAACAACTTTGTAAACGGTTTCTACTGATAACTACACCGACTAAAACATTTTGCTATCTGAATTCCCAAGCAAACTTTGGGGGAAATTAGCTTTCCCTGCAATAAATGCAGCAAATTTTGTGAAGAAACAAATTTTCATGCAACATCTACCGGAATTAAATTTTAACAAGCTAATTCATTTATGTTCCACAGGGCCCTGTTGCTGGAGATCCTCATATCTTAACGTAGCTTCTGTTGGATCCTCATACCTCCTCCTGGGACAGAGATAGACAGACGGAGGAAAAAAAAAAACAGCATTTGCAATTCTGGCAGCCATTGGCTGAATGAAGAAGCCAACGAAAGCCCTCTGAATGCCCCTGGTTACCAGGCGCTCAGATGATGGACAGCTCATGGAAGAGGGATTATGAGGGAGGATCAGAGAGTTTTTTTTTGTACAAAGCATCACTGCTGTTTAGCTCAGGTTGGCGTGTGTGCATGCATATGCACAATGTTAAAGGAAAAAAAAAACAGAAAAATCAAGCTCTTAGTACTCACAATTGGACTAAGCATTGTTTGGTATTAATAAAGCACACATACAGTACATGGGCAATCATATAGACTTACACCTTCAGTAAATATGTAAAAAGCTCTAAAATAAACCCATCTTTCTCTCAGTAACATAATCCAACATTTCCAAAGTGTTTGGAAAACCCTACTTTTAATTTGAATATTTTTTATACAGTAGGGAATAATCCCTTACTTGGAAATACTTTTTAAACAAAATTCCGAGTGGCACATCCCCTTTAAATAAATGTTATTAAAGCATTTTTGGTAAATTTATATTTCACTTTCTTAGGTTTACCAGGGAACCTTTCAGTAATCCATGACTTTCTGTTTTCCTGGGGAATAAATATAGCCTGTCACTGATCTCCACTTCATTTAGCCACAGACCACTTAAAATCTCTAAATCCCACTGCTAGAGAAGACGGTCTGCATCTCAGGGTACCCAAGTGTCCATAACATCAATTAGATACCACATAAAAACCTACCGGTGATGTCAGGAAAAGAAAAGTCTTTTCCTAACATCACAAATGTAAACATGTGGCATTTGCTCAACTCTACTGGGACTTCAACTGGAACGGTTGTGCTGTGGACAAATAAAATTAGGATTGTCCTTCATAGCAACAAATACTCCAGGATGAATATGTGGAAAAGCACCTTATAGCCACTGTTAAGCATGGTGGAGGAGCTGTGGCGCTGCGGGCCTGTTTCTCCCCCAAAAAACCCTGGGGACCTTGTTGGTGTGTATGGCATCATCAACTCTTTTAAATACCAGATATAATTGTTAACATGGGACATTAAATAGATGTGCTCAAATCAAAGGTTGGGTTTTTCAATGCAGAACGGCTGCAGAGAAAGATGAATTTATTTTAAAGCCTTTTGTCTTCACCAGGGATGCCAACTAAAGTGGACATTCCTTTATAAAGTCCCCAAAGGGTAATGCTGTCTTTGATTCTCTACACAACATGTCTACTGGTATTTGTTCCCATGCTCTGCCCTGGGATTTATAATGTATACAACACTGAGAACAGCAGTCACTTTCAATTCTTCCCAAAGGCTTGATAATCACAAAGAAGGAATCTGGACATTCGGATGTCATCCATGGCTGCCTCTGTTCTTGAGCCCTGAGGTGTAAAGTTTATAGCTTACAGTCGAATGCAGGAAGAGTGCAAAACGTATTTATTAAGGCACACTGCATTTGTGAACATATACAGTATCATTCTGGCTGGCTATTCATACAAGCACTCATCCCCCTTGGCCAAGCCCTTCCCATCATGCCTCTTGCCCATCACCCTCTGCCTCCAGTCAAACCTTATGTAGGTCACTCTATGCGTTACCACAGCCGCTGAATAAGAGGATTACACTGCTACCTTTAAGACGGTTATCTTAGCAGATCAATATCGACATCATATTCAAGAATATCCTCCAACCAGCAGTTAGCCCATTACTTCAGCTGCTGGCTACTGGACAGTTTCTCATCAATCTATCTGAAATAATGAGAATCCATCTCTGTTTAACCTTCTGTTGAGTCATTATTTGACACAGAAATCTAAATTAACACCATTTACTCCAATAAATGTCTTTCCATTAGCACACTTCATGCAACGACGACCCTGATTTCCTCCCCGGTAATGTCCCAGCCGGTGGGATATCAGCTGGACCAAAACCTTTCAGCGGCAGTCGCACAGCAATCTTAATAACGTGCACTGTATGACATAATCTAAGCTGCCACATGGCGCTGTCTTCGTCTTCCATGGCTGCACGGCTGCCTGTAAGTGATCATTAGTATAAAAGAGAAAAGAAGGGGGAGGGAAGGGCGCAGTGATGCAACAGCACTCAACATGACTGCAAAGTTTAAAGATGTGGAAAGGGATTTTCTGTGATGTTGGGCAGTAAAAGGAAACAGTAATGGTATTGGGAAAGACGAAATAGAGGGAAGAGATGAGACAAATAATAAATGAGTTTGTCTTTTATGGGTAACTATTTAGTCTTTCTGCTTGAGTAGAGCCTGATATGATATGCCGTTTTTTGCTTGTCAGCCGTTATTTACTTAAACCTCTTGGTGAGATAACAATGGAGGGATAGCGCTTCATTTGTTTCCACACCATAACTGTGTATTTCACTACCAAAACATTTCCCGACACCAGAATTTGAATTTGTAGTTCGCAAAGGAAAAGCGTAGCAGCTCTTTTAGCCTGCTGACCAGCAGCTTGCAGCAACGTGTGGGGGAGGGGCTGCACTATATTACTTTTTGTATTATAAAGCTGTAGTGGTTTTAAAACTGTAATCATTCAGACTTTGTATACCTTGATACCAGTAACCAGGACATACCTACTGCAATACTATGGTGTTTTGACTCAGATTTATCATACCTTGAGATTCTCCTACCAGCCCATGCCAGTTTAACAGAAATTCAGTCTTTTAAGAGCCTGAGGCTGCTCCTACACCTTTTGGTGATGGCTTTGTATGACAAAAGAAGGGTTTAATCTAATGCATAAGTATACCATGTAATCTTTCATCTTGATCCCTCTATTTTCAGAGAGTTGAGTAGAGTATTTAACTTCCATTTTCCTGTATTTATGTCTAGGGAGGACTAAATGATGGGTTTTCTATCTAAAATCAAAACAGTTTAAAGGCCTACATACAATTTTATTGAAAACCTGCAGTTATGCTGTTTTGTCAACGGCAACACAAAGGAAATGGCCAGCCCAACAGATTTTCTAACCCCGCCCCCACTGGCCATAGGATCTTTGCCAGTGGGCCCCTAAAGTTTTACACCCAATTTTAAAATTTCTATCCACCGGGATTGGTTATTAGGTTGATTTTCTTTTTTTTAACTGTGCATGTGTTCTTAGTATTTACCACTATTATTGTAAAGGTAATAAAAGCTACATAGCTACAAATGGATACCAGTAATACCAGAAAACATGAGCTAAAAAAAAAATCAATTCTACATCTTTAAGTTTTGATGTGCAATCTCTCTTACTAGTGGCCCCCAGCTACCCCCTTAAAGACTTTCTGAAGGCACGCCCCTGTATTGTTCTAATACTGATTAATGTAACTGAGTGAACTTGGTGCTTAGCCTGCAGCAGTAACTGAAGAAGACATTTACCTTCCTTTTTCCTACCAGCAATCCTGACATACAACTCATCAAAACATGAAGTTGATAACTTAACAGTTTGTCTTCTCGACAGTTGGTTAAGTAACAGCTGTTATTGTAAAAGTTTTGAGTTAATAGTTAGGAAGAACCGGGATGGTGTTGGACAGGGGACATATTAGCTCTCTTATTCATGTTGTACATGTCTGGGAGGGTTTCGCTGACTTCCTCCTCCTCTTTTTCACTGCCCCTCTTCCACAGTATGAATAATAGAAAAGAAGAATCTTCAGCATGTTGGATATGGTCTCTGACTGGCTCACTCCCATATGTTCCTACACAAGTTGAGGGCATGTCTCCAACTTGAAATTCGTGTTTTTGTCCATCCTGCTGACAGGAAGGAAACACATAAGGGCATGGGAAGGCTTGCTCATCTTACTTTGGCAACAATAAAGGTCACTCCGGCTTCTGAGTAAGAACTCTCACTGGATATTCAACCTCAGGGACAGGAGAATTACTCTAATGCACTGGGCTGGTTCAGTCTCCATATCCTTCTTTTGTTTGTTATAATAGAATAAACAAATCTGGTTATGAGGTACAAAAATATCAAATCAAATTTGGATGCAACATGATCCACTCTCAGTGGTCCTTTGGCCTGGACAGTCCCTTCAGGAAGGATCTCCAGGGATGTCACAGTACGTCCAGAGGCTTCCGTCCATAATGTGCCAAAGGCTAAACTGCTTATAATCCCAACCAAGTGGCACTTTGTCTTCTCTGAGTAACAAGGACCTGAGATTCCTTGAGTGCTGCAGGAGGTATGATAAGCTTGAATACAAACTTTATATTTGTATTCAAGCTTCAGTAACAAGCCTGCTTTTAAATTTGCTCTAATGCTTTTTGGTCAGCGAACTTAAGAGAATATTTTAAAGATTTGACAAGCGTTGAATTTGTAATCAGAGGAGGGCGAGAGTAGCAGTCATAATGTAATGCTGCTTGGGTAGTTTAATCATTTCAGCTGCTTATGTCTGAACTGGCGTTATAATTCATGCACAATGTAACTGCATACAAATACATTCACACAAAACTCCATGGTATATTGTAGGCACAGCCTATGCTGGGCTTAAGCAAGGGCTTACAGTGGCAGTAGCTTGGAACCCATTATCTTAGGGGACCCAAAACTATTGTTTTTAAATTACATTTTTTGGTATTTCCTCATCTGATATAGGCCTGCCGTAGCTTATTTATGCTTTTTTCCAGGTCATTTTTTCACATGGATAAAAACATTTCTAGAAAAACATGTGTCCCGGTGTTTATAAGAACGTTTTTAAAAAAAAACACAAATACAAACTTCTATTTTCACACAGGCAAGTCCAACAATTCCAGAAGATGATGTACTTAATTCTCAATGTATAGTAATTTCCATGCATAAAGGAATCTCGTGTGGGTAGGGTACTAAAACTGGCTTTTGCCCAGGAGCCCACATCCTCCTAAATCTGGCCCTGGGCACAATTTAGTCAGTAAAGTTACAGACTACCCCTCCTCTCTTTCTTGACTCTTTTAGTCAGTACTGAAGTGTTGTACACCAAATACAGCAGCTAGACCAAATAGGAAAGTCAGAAAAAAACCCTATCAGCACAATGTAATTACAGTTGTCATCTTTTAAAGCCCTTTATCTCAGGTATTATCAGTTCAATAAATAAAGGTGACGTTCACTTTCTGTTGTATAGTGGATTTAAGGAACTTCCATGTTAGCTCCCTAGGTGACTTAAAAAGATCTGTTAAACAATGTGCACACAAAAAAAGTGTAGTGTAGTCAAACACAATCTAAAACAGATGTTGGTGATGGTGTGGTGGCTTGTAAGGAGGTGAGCTATATCACAATTTATACAACTTTTTAATCGGGTTAAGACCTCTGGCTCACAATAATTATATAAATTTCCAAGTTTAAAATCAATGAATATCTAAAAAAAGGTATTCTAAAAAAGCAAGCAGTAGGCAGCCAAGAACACAGCCAAAAGTGACCGGATTACCAATTGCGGGCATTGCGTATTAGTATGGTGTAGGGCCTCCTTTTGCAGCCAATACAGCGTCAATTCGTCTTGGGAATGACATATACAAGTCCTGGACAGAGGTCAGAGGGATTTTAAGCCAATCTTCTTGCATGATAGTGGCCAGGTCACTACGTGATACTGGTGGAGGAAAACGTTTCCTGACTCGCTCCTCCAAAACACCCTAATAGTGGCCTCAATAATATTTAGATCTGGTGGATGTGCAGAGCATGGGAGATGTTCAACTCACTTCATGTCATTAACCATATTTCACCAGTCTGCTGAGTGTATTGGGCTGCATTGTCATCTGATAACACGGCACCGCCTCAGGATTTACAAATGCTTTGACATGATGCAAATGGTATCAAGAAATGGTTCGGTAGTCCTTGCAGTGATGCGCCCATCTAGCCCCAAGTATTGGGCCCAAGGGGAATGCCATGATATGGCAGCCCAAACCATCACTGATCCACCCCATCGCTTCAATCTGGGCATGCAACAGTCTGGGGGTACGCATCTTGGGGCTTCTCCACACCGTAACTCCCCCGGATGTGGGGAAAACAGTAAAGGTGGACTAATCAGAGAACATAGTGTTTCCATGTCCTACAGGCCCAAGATTTTGCGCTCTGCACCATTGAAACCGAAGTTTGGCATGGCAGAGTGACCAAAGGTGTCGGCTATGCAGCCCGGGCCGTTGTATCTGACCCTGTGGAACTCCGACTGGACAGTTCTGTTGGAAACAGGAGAGTGGAGGTGCATATACTTTGCCCGTGGATTTGGGAAGCCGTGGATTTTATGTTTTTTGGATACAATACGGGTTAGCACCCGAACATCCCTTTCAGACAGCTTACCTCTTGCGTCCACAGGTAATCCTTTGGGATGTGGTTCGCCTCTTGGTGGTATGCTGACATTACCCTGGAAAAACGTGGCTCTTGATACATCACAAAGACTTGCTGTCTTGGTCACAGATTGTCGCCAGCAAGACGTGCACCAACAATTTGACCTCTTTTGAACTCTGATATGTCACCATAATGTTGTGTTGCATTCAATATTTTGCGCAAAACTGGCTCTTACCCGCGAATTGAACTTCACCACTCCGCCTTACTGGTGACAATGTGCAATCAATGAAGACTGGCTACCAGGTGGTCCAATTTTAGCCATGAAAAACCTCCCACACTAAAATGACAGGTGTTTAAGTTTTCATTGTCCAAAACCCTGGACTATACATATATATACTATACATATATATACATATATATATTACATAGTAGATATATACATATATACAATAGATATATATATATACATATATATACATACCAAATATATACATATATAGATATATATATTATATATATATAATATATATAGTATATAACATATACTATAACATATATATATATATATATATATATATATCTATATATAGATATAATATATTATATAATATATAATATAGTACACATATTAGCAATATATATATACTATTACATATATGATATATATATATGACATATACATTATACATATATATATATATATAGATATACATATACAAATATATATCTATATATATACACAACAGATACATATATATATATATATACACATACATATTACATTTATATCTATATATATATCATATATATAGTATATATTATATATTAAATTACACAATATACAGATATGATACATATACATATTCACATATACATATTATATATACATCTACCATACATATAAATATATACATAGACATATACCATACATTGTATAATAGGTATAGAGATGGATATATATTAGATCAGATATATATATATATAAATGATAATACATAGATACGACATAGATATACAATATATACATTATAACAATACCCCCCCCATATATCTACATATATATACATATTATATCACATATATAAATATATATCATATATATATATAGATAGTACTATATATATATATTACATACATATATATACATATATAATATATATATATATACACATATATATCTATATATATAACATATAATATATATAATATATATATATATATACAATATACAGATGATAATACCATACATATATATACATAATCATACGGAATCTGCAGTCAAACGTTCTTCTTTATTCCACTCATTTGCAGCTCCCTCTTGTAAAAGGGATTTTATTCTTGAGTATTTAGCTTGGTTAAATAAAGGTTTAATAAAATAAAAATTTGTTTTAGACGCATAGAAAAAACCTTCATGAGGAACCTTAGACATCAGCAGATGTTTTGTGCTGACAAGGGCACCCATAAAAATAAAAACCTGTTAAACTTTTTAACAGTTTTTTTAACCTGACCTGAAACTTTATGCTCACAAACAACACCATTGGTCCTTATGACTGGGTGTCACAGAGACATTAAAGGTGCTGTGTCCCCACTCCTCAGCTTCGGGTTGTTTCTTTCCTTAAATCCAAGGTTTCAATTGTTTCGTGATCCTGAGGCAAAAAGGTTTTCAAATGGAAAAACTATTTTTTGGTGGGTATAGATCATCTTTCCTAATGTTGGAAGGAAAACTGCTTGCTGCATCAATTTTCTGTAACCCCACAGCCACACATCTATTCTAAATATTCCTGGGAAATTCTTGCTTTAGTTAAAAAAAAATGTATCTGTACTCCGATTACTGTGAAATATTTCAAGATGCTGCTGTTTAGAGACGCTCTTTATCTATCCATATTTGATGCATCCGGTCTTGGGGGTGTAAGTTAAAATGCTTGAGTATTTTTCCTTTCCATTTCAGAAAAGTGGCATTCAGAATTAATTATCTGTTCAGAAAACCAATGGAAAGGCTTTGATTTGGTTTATTTGCATTCTGTGTTTGCAAAAAGATTTCTGGCTCTAAATTATATTTTGCTCTGATAGAGGACCCCCAAATTGAAATCTGCTTTTGGCCCCATCAACCTTTGGCCAGTTCTGGGCGTTGCAGTTATGTTCCCATTAACTGGCCACATAAAAAGGTGTCTCTGATATTATTACTCAGTACTCGTTTGCTTAAGTCGAAGAAAAAAATAGAAATCGATATGAGCATCTGGCTATGCCACAGCCAAAGCGTCAGTTCTTGTAATGCTCAACCTTCTGTGACCTGACCTGCCCTGTTTATTTCTCACACTACTAGTGGAGGTAGTCTCGGGACAGTTCCTGCCTTCTCGTTTCGTCTGTCCCGCAGCTCTTTCCTCTGATCCCTCTCTGTCAGGAATCTATGACGGTTCTGACGCACGGCAGAGCGCTGGAGCCGTGCGCACAGATCCGTGCCAAACGCTTTGCGCCGTTTTTCGGCTGACCAGACAGCTATAGCCCACGCTCACACTGTTTTTGCCTCACGTGCGGCCATTTTTTGTTACCCATCCGAGCCCATTCATTGTGGCGCGCGTACACTTCCAAACCGTGCGCCAGCTCCTTCCCCATTACATGGAAGAAGAGGGGAAAATGACAAATCCTCACCGGATCTAAGAGAAAACGTGTTCTGACAGCGCAGAGAGGGTCTGCCTCTGTCAAACTATGCTGCTGCTGCGCCCCTTAACCGCGCCAAGAGTCTTTGTCTGACATTTCAACACTAATTTATGAATGAGTTCAGAAGCGTCCACGAGACGTTACTTACCTATGAGTCGTGCGCGTGAGTTCGCGGCGATCCACGGATTGTCCCGGTCGGACATTCAGATCATCCCCCCCCCCACTTTCAGCTGTCTGTCCTGGTCCCGCAGCAGACTGCTGAGAACACTGTGCCAATCAAACAACCAGGCCCCGCCCCCAACATTGACGTCACGTCCCACAGACCAATAGCAGCTGTGACTGATTACAACCATTACAGATGTAAATAGTATTTAGTTTTTATTACAATACAAGGGACCGACCATTCACAGAAACACGCCTGAGCGAAACTAAAATGCAGATCAATTATGAACTTAGACTGTTGGATTGTTAAGTTGGTGAGTGCAATAGGAAAATAAAATGTGCTCTTAAATATGAAATTTTTAAAGCAGCTCATTTTTAAAACGTCCTGAGAGGGAACAATTAGAGAACACAAATTATTTCAAAATATTTGACTTCCCTCTTACCCTGTTTTTGCAAAAGTATTATCACCTATTCACAGTTTGTCACTTTGCAACTACAAACTTTAGTGTGCTATATTTGGATTTTATGGATCGTACCAACACAGAGTAGTGCACTGTGAAGATATAAGAAAATGATATACGTTTTTAGACAAAAAAAGTGTGGTTTGCCTTTATATACAGCCTTGTTTATTCTGGCACCCCTGAATAAAATCCAGTTTAACTAGTCTCAGAGCATTTTTTGAGAACATTAGAATATCATTACACAGTATAATCAATGATCTGCTGTGTATATGACAATAAAACATCTCGATTGTAAAGAATCTTAAAGCAGAGTTAGGTTTTAAAACAATATCCCAATCTTTGAATATCTCTAGGTTTCTCTAGGTTTAAACTGAACCCTTTGGTCGACTGTACTGCACATGACCCTGAACACACTATCCACACCTTTAAACACAGTGGTACCAGTTGTTTTTCTGTTTGAAAACAGGATTATGCTCAGAATCATTTTTAAGTGGTTTATTGTGAGACTGTGTGTTATTTTTTTAAGTCACTTCATTATGGTTGAAATTATTTTCTATTATATTTGATGAACTTAGGATAAAATGTGCTATCAGTGGTTAAAGGTACACTAAAATGAATTCTAAATCTGAAAGACCTGTGAGAAAGGAAATAAAGAAACCATGAGGCTTTAAGCAGTGTCACTGTTGTTATCCTGGGAAACCCTGATCCAATTTCTCTGATGCTTGTAGTGAAATGTTGCACCAGCAGAGGTGCGCAGGGTAACCCCTGAATATTTCTGTTCCAGGTGGCTGTTGCCTGTACCTTTTACTGTCTAGAAGCCATCTTGCATAACCAGAATAGAAATTGCACTAGCGCACTGGAAATTAAATGTATTCCTATGTTAGAAGAGGCACTTACCCTTCAGGCCACAAGAGGACGCCATTATCTGCCTATCTGAGACAATTGGACCCTTTCTCCAAAAAATACTTTTTTTATGTGATTGCCAGAGCATATTTAAATGGGTTTTGGTGTATTTCCCTGCTAACTACACAGACAGGGTCAAGTAGCTAATTTCGAGTAGGAGGCAAGGTGCGGCTGCACAGGTCTAAACTTGATCTCAAGAAGACTAAGGAGTGTCTGAAGATGAATAATAAACTACAGACACCGACCAACCCCCAACAACCCCCCTGCCCCACCCCAACAACTTAAAATAATTTCATATGACAAAAGCGACATGGTGAATGCTCTAATCTAACTCCATATTCTTGTATGTATTGCAGGGCTTTTGTATTAAGGTTTAGGATTAAAGCCATCCACAAATGTCAAGGAAAGATTGGGCCTCTAATTTAACTTTTATTTGTGACAACTAATTATTCTATGATACATTTCTATTTCTTTACACCCCTTCTACCTTAATCCTTGGTCATTCTGTATCTCTTTATGGTTACATAAGCTACAATAGAAAAAAAAAATTCCAAGCCATTCTAGACTTACCCCTCTTCAATCATGAATTATCTGTGATTGACCAGATAATTATTGGGTTGGTTTCATTAGTTACACCCTGGCCTGATAACTGGCAGACATCACATACATTTAACCTGTCTGACAACATGAAGTAGGCTAAAATAATCAAAGCCTGATCAAAACAATTTTCAAGAACAAATAAGAAACCAAATGATGGGACTTCAGCAAACCGCAATGGGAGCTTTTAACCAGAACAGACGAGAACATGGAACAGTAGCGAACCGTTCCAGGAGTTGTAGGAAACCAAAATTACTCAGAGAGCGCACTGGTGACTCAACCTTGAGGTCAGACAAGAATCTATAGGACAAGCACCAGAGAAAGTCTGGCAATCAGTTTGTGACCTTAAGCTCAAGCAAACAGAGGTTATGCAGCAGGACAATTATCTGAAGTACACCAACAAATTTACCTCATGGCTTAAAAACGAAGAAAGTAAAGGAAGGTTTTTGTAGTCTAGACTTAAATCTTGTTGTGATGTTGTGGGATGTTGAGGGGTGACAGTGGCGGCAGTGGTAGTGGTTTGTTCTGTAATCGGTGGGTTGCCGGTTTGAACCCCCTCCTTTGTTTGTCTCAGTAGTCTCTGGTGGTAAGGTGGGTGAAAACCATGTGGTAAGACACCACCGAGCCCTCTGACTGGGCAGCTGTGTCTACAATGTACATAACCACTGTCAGTGTTTGAATGGGTGGATGACTGATTGTAGTGTAAAGCGCTTTGGGGTCTCTGGGGGCTTGATAAAGCGTTATACAAGTACAAGCTATTTACCATTTACCATGACCTAAATTGGCCGTTCATCCTCAAAAACCGTTCAATGTTGCTGAACCGTCCAATGTCCCTAACAGCGATGTAAAAAGACTCATTGTCAGTTATCACAAATGTTTGATAGCAGCTGTTGTCACCAGGGGGGAGACCATGTTTAGGTGGCAACTACTTTGTCACATAAGGACCAGTTGCTTTGGTTGAATATTTTCCCTAATAAAAGAAATTGTCATCTGAAAAAGTGGTTTTGTATTTATTCATGTTAACTTTGACATTGAAACCTGCGCAGTGATCAGAAACATTTAGGTGTGGCAAAACAGCAAAAACAGAAGAAATCTGAAAGGAATTTGGTTTTTCATAGCACTGAACATATTTCTGTAATAACACCAATGACTCACTGAAGTGAACATGTGGTTCACCAATTAATCATTTTGTATGCATGTACCTCAAAAAAAAACAGATGCCAAAATGCTTTTATTCAAACAGTGATTGTTTAATAGCACAAATATACAATACAATCAACATGCCCCTCCTCCATGTCTTATTGGGGTTCCCAGATAATGACTCTAATTAAACTATTTACAATTTAATGGTTCAGACTGTCATGTAAGCTGTGTTAACTGTAGCCTATACACAGACAGAGAGTGAGATAAGCTATGTGGTCATTCAGACAAGCAACCTATACAGAGACAGAGTGGTGATTGGGTGATGCAGAACAGCAGGAACTGACAGACATGTAGACATTAGAGTATCAGAAGTGACCGAGGCAGAGGGCGACTGAGAGCCATCACCACAATGATGGGTCATATCTGGGGAGAGAACAGCAAAGATAAAGGTCAGCTTTCTGCTATCTCCTAAGGAGAACTTAAACACACATAAATCCATACATGCCTTGACTGTGGAAGTGTGTCTCTGCTTTCCTTCAGCAGCAGCTCTGAGACCAGTGTGTCCAGAATCTCAGGACTGGACCTCTTTCCATACCTGAAACACACAAGCGACATGAATTCAGAATCCAAATTGTTAGGCACCAGTTTTTTATACGTATTATTATTATTATTTACAGAATTTGGCAAAAAAAAAACAACAAAACACACGACTTATTTCCCTGCCCGTCTTTGTGTCATCTGGCCTATGTCTAATTATAAGCTCAATAAAAACTGAGCACAGCCAAACCATAATCTAGGGAAACAGCGACACGAGCTGCATCACAGGAGGTTACATCTTCCCTTTCTGTGCTTTTGATGATAAGTCATATCAGACCACAGGTATCCTGGAGTGGCTAATCGCCTGCAGAGGCTTCCAAATCCCCGACATTCAGAAGAAAACTGTGGGGGACTTGACAGAAAATCCTCTCAGTGGTGGCAATTCGTGACAATAGAATAGAATAGAATTCAAAAGATTCTATTTTATTCAGTTATACTCAAAATGAAAATGAATAAATAAAACAAATCTGTAAAAAGGCAAATACTTTTTCTGGCATTGTATTTAGAAAGGATATTAATATTTGAAGAAGATGTGAAGTGACTTATTAAAATAGATAGATAGATAGATAGATAGATAGATAGATAGATAGATAGATAGATAGATAGATAGATAGATAGATAGATAGATAGATAGATAGATAGATAGATAGATAGATAGATAGATAGATAGATAGATAGATAGATAGATAGATAGATAGATAGATAGACGGATTTTTATTGTGTTCTGCTCTTCCTTTGTAAAAGGTAATTAACAAAATTGTTGTCTATATCAATTTTTATTTACCATTCCATTCCATTCTATTCTATTCTATTCTATTGGTTTTGATTAGTTCACCTCTGTCTTGTGATGAGGTTGATGTAGTGTCTCAGGGCTGAGTAGTACTTGGCCAGCTCCTCCGCTGGAGCGTCCTCCCCGGGGTTTTCCGGTTTCACCGGGTACCCCTCCGTCAAGGCTCCCAGGCAGACCAGCGCCCACAACAGGAACCCCAGAGTCCCCAGAAAGCTCACCAAGTTGGGATGCATCTGGCACAGGGAAGAAAGAACCAGCCTGCGTCATATCTAAATACTCCTGCTGCTGTATGTCCCCTTCTTTTTACATGACAACTGTTCTGCAATTTGATTTGTGCTCAAAGAAGTTTATGGTAGTGGATAATAGAATGCATTTATTAAAAAAGAAGTCGAAAATAACAACAACCAAGGCCGACTTTTGTTACTTTCTCAGAACAAACTGTGAAAATTTTAAAATACTTACATTTCTCAGAAGGTCTAGTGAGATTTGCGCGCTGCCCTGTTGTTTCTTCTCTGCTCCTCTGCGCGCTCGGTGCGCGCCATGGGGTTTATATCAGTGCGCACCAGACGCGCTGCAGAAAAAAAAAGCGTCAGAGCTCCACTCTGTTTGGCCCTGGTCTTTGCCTTCCTTCATGTGAACGTCACTGCTGATGCTCTCATTAAGGTGCGTATGTGTAGTTTGTACTAATAAAACGAAAAAGCAAACTAAAAATAGAATGAGCTAATACGCGTTGTTTCAAATGAGAGCCTGGAAAGCAAGCAGTTGAAGACAGATGTAAGTATACGAGCATAATAAGGCATTTTTGCACATTGCGTATATACTGAATTACACAGGTTGATAGAATTAATGGAAAATGTAATACTCCATTTTTTTCCATGTTTAGTATGTGCACTAAACACATATACTGAATCTAATCTTTTGAAGCTTACTGAAGTTCCTTCATGGAGGAAGCAAGTCATAAATTATTTCACAATAAGATTAAATGAGATCAATCCTCTAATCTGAAGTTGGAAAAGAATGTCAGTAATGCATCACTTTGGGCCCAGTTCAAATGGAACTTCTACACATAGCCTCCTCACCAAAAGCATACGCCCCAGGTGGTTTGACACAAAAAGATCTCAAACCGGCTCACATGCACAGGACTGAATTAGTGCATTCATTTTGTTTTGTTGCTCATTGCATCAGATGGAGAAGGAGAGAGACTGTGGCTCTCGACGTGAACAAAAGGCACAAATGTGAACATGGAGATGCGTCAACGAAGAGCCCAATCTCCATGAGACCCACTTAATAAGAAAACCCAAATAGCATTCGCAGTGAATCTGTATCACCAAGAGCTTCATTTACCTCCCATTCATAATCCTTTTGTGCAGCCATGTAATCTGTCAAAAATCAACATTCTTAGGCAATGCTGCTTTCTAACTCTCTCAGAGGATGTGTTGAGTGCTTTTTTTTGTATAGCACAGGATGCAAAGAGGGAGATGAGGAGTGTGACACAAGCGAGATAACGTGGAGCGTGGAGTCATGACTGACTGGCAGGAATTCGAAGATTTACTCCTCTTCAGGAGACACATGCACCCTTGAAGACTCTCCTCAACAGGTGTATCATCATTCACAAGGAAGCAGCGTGAGCTTGCATAGATGGCTTACATGGGATTGAAGCAGATGTGCAAACACGGAGAACAAAAAGCTGAAAGATCAGAGAGCTTTGATGGAAAAATTCATCTGCCAAAAGGCTTTTATTTAGTTCCAGCATTTTAGACAGAGGTGACCAAATGCATGTCCTCTGAATGCACAGCTCAACTAGCCTTGAGGCAGACGAGTTAAAACAGGAGTCCTTCTATACAAGGAGTTGTTAGTAATACTGGCAACTTTGAGAAGCTGTATTTTCAAGGTACAGTACTTTGCAAAAGTATACAGATCCCTTGAACATTTTCATATTTTGTCCTGTTAAAACCAAAAACTTCAGTGTAGAATGGATATAAAAAGAATGTGCCTGCTTAAGTAAATGATTTTATAAATCTTCAACCCATTCAGACCAGTATTTAGTAGATACACCATTGGCTGCATACCTCACACTGAGTCTGTATAGATATTGTATGTGTTAATCATGCTGGCACATCTGGACACAGCATTTTTCTCCATTCCTCTTTACTAACAGCTCCTGCTCTGTCCATCAAGAAATTCTCATAAGAATTTAAATCTGGGCTTGATTTGGCCAAAACAAAGCATTTACCGTCTTGTCTTCGAACCAGATTGTTTTCCTGGACAGACAATATTTTTCTGCATTTATTTTCCGCTCTACCTTCACAAAGCTTCCTGGGCCTGCTGCTAAGAAGCATCCCCAGAGCATGATGTTGCTACTATCATGCTTCATGATGGAGAAGGTGTGTTTCTGGCGGACTGCAGTGTTTGGTGTCCATCAAACAAACCGTATGGTCTGATAACCAAGCAGGTTAATTTCTGTTTCATCACACCAAAGAACCTGCTTCCTAAAGTCCCCAACATGCCTTTGGGTCATTATAAAGCAAGATTTCATATGGTCTTTTTCCCACCCTTCCATACAGCTTTGATTGACCAACTTCTTCGGGTTGGTTTTAGGTGAATTGGTCGCCTTTCTAACCAGTGTTCTTCTTGCCCAGTCACTCAGTTTATGAGTACTAGGCAGATTAAAACAGATGCTGTACATTCTTTAAATTTTGAATTTCAAAAAACCCTTTGAAATGTTAAGTGGGTTGGAAATCCTTTTGTAGCCCTCCCCTGACTTATAGTTTTCAGTGATCTTTTCTCTGAGTTGCTTTGAGAGTTCTTCATACTGTAACAATATCAGGAATCAAGAGACAGGTGCTGACACTGCCGGCATCAGCTAGGTGGTTCTCTGTTGAATTAGAACAGTGAATTTAAAGGGGGTGAATATTTTTGCAATTATTTATCTTATACAGTGCGTAAAATAAGTAATAAACACAGTTTAGAGTCTAAGTTTTAATCAGAAGAAAACAAATCTAAAATTTCCATTGAAATTTACTTTACACCAAATTACCAGACATAATCCACACTTGCAAAGAAATCAAAGCAAATGATTCCATAATTGGGTGAAGGTATGGGTGAAAAATTGGAATGACACAGGTAATTATTGGAAAAAAATTACGTGCAAACGGTACCATAAACCAGCCCTAGCCAGATGCCCTTTGTTTTTGCGATTTTTGACTTGGAAAGAACAATCAAAAGAATATTTGAAAGAGTTGTCCAAGATTCAAGGACCACTTGCGAAGAGCTTCAGAAAGCCCTGGAAAAGGCAGATAAAGTTTTTCCCTATAAAAAAAAATAAGTAATGGACGCAACCCCAATGGCCTCTTTGCAAACTCACTGTGCAAGACTCCACTGCTAAAGAAACAGCAGATTGAAGTTTGTTTAAAGTTTGTTGCAGAGGATTTGGACAAACCTGTGAAATACTAGGAGATTATTGTCTGGTCAGATGAGGCCAAAGGTAAACTCTTTGAACACCATGTTCGAAAAAAGAGTGGTTCTTGACATCACTCTAAAAAAGCCATGCCATAAAAATGATGTGTTCAATATTCATTCATTTGCTGTGTGTATTTTAGTCAATTGATGTTAGTTTGTAAAAATCCGCTTTAATGTTGACAATGGAGAATATTTAATGGGAAATACTTGTCAATAATATCAAAGTATATTGACCATTTCATTTATGAAAGCACTAAAACAATCCTGACTTTTACATATCAAGTGGTTAATTTGTGTCCCTTTGGAATATAACTGAGCAGAATAGAAGTGTCTTTATTTCCAGGGGCCTTTATAGGATAAACCAACACAAAGTAGCACAAAATTGTAAAAAGAGGGAAAATAATACATGTTTTTCAAAAATGTTCACGAGCCCCCTTTACCCAAATACCCCTAAATGTAACCATATGCCACTAATTGCCCTCAGAAGTCACCTGAGCACCTAATAATTGCAATAATGGTGGTTCCATGTTCCATTTTTCCTTCTACTGTTATTCATTACTTTGTTGGTCTGGTCAACAACATCCTAATAAAACACATTGACATTTATTGTTGCCATGTAATAAAATGTTGTAGATTCTCTATCATAACAATAAAAATGCAATAATACCTACAAATAGCAGAGGTTTTTATCCTAATGCTGGTGGTAAAATTACACAGACAAAAAGAGATGCACTGTTTACTGCGACAGCTTGTGCAAGCTTGAGATTTAAAGCCCCAACAGAGTTTAGTTTGATGAACCCTGAACAAAATATGCCTGTCACACAGCAGATCAGTCAACACACACGCTAACTCCCAGAGAACAAAGCAAATTGTTGCCATGTAGTCAGACATCTTTGTGTCAAAGTGCTCTTACAGTTTGAAAGAAGCTGTTGTCAGAAGGGCAAAAAACATAAACAGGCAAAAGGACTGATTTCATCAAATGCCACACACATAGGAAAGAGAAAGCATGTCAGCCAAAGTGGGCACCTTTAGAAGCAATAATCTAAATTGGTGTTTTTCTTCATCTTTATCATTCCCTAACATTGTTGAGGGAGCCCACTGTTCTTGAATTCACTGAGGTTTGCAGGTATTTGTTTCAGCACAGCCAGGGTCCCATCGCAGCATTGTAATCAGGCTAAGGTCTGGACTTTGACTGGGTCATAGCAACACCTTGACTGTTTTCTGTTTCAGCCATTTTGTTGTAGATTTGTGTCTGTTTGGGATCATTGTCCTATATTTCAGCTGTCGAACAGATGACCATTTGACTATAAAATAGTTTGGTATACAGAGTAGTTTATGGTAGACACAATGACTGCAAGGTGAGCTGTGGTGGTAAAATAACCCCCAATCATCACCCCTTCACCGCCATGCTTGACAGTTTGTATGAGGTGTTTGTACCAATAAAATGGTTGGATGTCATGTACGTGTTGTGTATAATGGCTAAACATATCTATTTTGATCTCCTTTGTGTGCCGCTAAATTATTTTTACAGGGCTGCGATGTAGGTCTTGGACTTTTTGACATTTTTTGAGCATAGGTTGAATTTGTTGCTTCTTCCTTTCCTGGGAAGATTACCAGTTGTCTTAAATGTCTCCCACTTGTGAATAACCGTCCTCACTGTAGAATGTTGCACTTCAAATGCTTTACTAATGGCCTTTTAACCTTTCCCAAATTGATGGGTAGTAATAATTGCTACTCTATGGTGATTACCAATGTTTTTCCACCTTGGCATTGTATTAACATTCACCTGTATGCTCCAAACCAGAAAACTGACAAAACTTCAGGTTTTATATTGTTGGCACAGCATTGTCGTTTCCTCTTGAATCCAATGGAAGCAGCAGGGATGTAATCAGTTTCTTACATGACTAAATCCACATAAGGTGATGGATTTTTCCCCCATTTGATCATACACTGTTCAGTTGATGTAATAATGAACAAAAACTATGTACTGAAAATAATTGCTGCGGCCTCCTGTGATAGTATTACAACTCAAAATCTTTCTTGAAATACAGTTTGTATATGTTCATCTCAATAAATAAAAATACGATCAAAAAGTTAATTTCAGTAATTCAATTCAAAAAGTGAAACATATTCAGATTCATTACATACAGTGGCTTATTTCAAGTGTGTATTTCTGCTTATTTTGATTGGTTATGATTTACAGCTAATGAAAACCCAAAAACTAGTTTCTCAGAAAAGTTTCTCAGTATCACACAACACCAGTTAGAAAATGATTTTTTTACACAGAAATGTTATGTTATGACCCACACAATGATGGGGAAAACTGCTGACCTGACAGTTTTCCAGCAGACAGTCACTCTCTGTGAACACCCTCCAGAAGGAGGGAAAGTCATTTCTAAAATATAATTGCTGAAGAAGCTAAGTTTTCACAGAGTGCTGCATTCAAACATGTGTATAGTAAGTTTACTGGAAGGAAAACGTGTGGTAGAAAGAGGTGCACTGACAACAGTGCAACCTTGAAGGGACAAATCACATTCAAGACTCTGCGGGTCAGTAATTAAAGAGCTACCACATCCAGACGTATACAGCACATGGGCTACAATAGGGACATTTCTTATGTTAAGCCCTCTATGACTAGAAACGTCAGGTTCCAGAATCTGAAGAAAGAGTTGAGAGGTACAAAAATTCAAGTTGTTTGAATCAATGGTAAATTGTCAAGCAGAAAATGAGATGAGTTGAAGGCCGCTGTCAATGCTCGACTTTTACTTTTTACATTTTAATTCATTGGTATGCACCTTTGTTCAAATTAGGGGCTGGCAGGGGGTAGCGTAAACGTGGAATATCACCAGGATATACAATCCAGACAACATTCATCAGATACTCACAACAAATTCAATTATTGAAACAAACTCAGAGAAGAAGGTTTTTAAAGGAAGTCTGCTACATGTTCATGTGCATCAAAAAAGAGAACGATGGTATAAATTTTAAACATACTAAGAGAGAAATAACAGCATGACAAGTAAAAAAACAGAATTGAGTAGAAATGCAGTCATTGCGTTTAATCAGCAGTACTGCTAATGATGTGTGAAGATAGCAATAATCTCCATTACTGTCCCATGAGTTGATTAGATATCTCAAAATGCCCCCAACCAATTTCACAGTTATATTCCTTCCTTTAGGGAAGCAATGCATGCATTAATCCACTGGTTTAAGATTCAACCTCATCAGAAATCAGTTCTGTGGAGACCATTTCCTATTGAGAGCAAGGTTTTTTAAATGCAAATGTGCCTTCCCCTCGTCTCATCAGCCTCCTGGTTCATACAATAAGTTCTCCAAAATTTGTTAAGATGAAAGAACCCTGTAATTTTCTGCCACCATGAATCACACTTTTCAAATTTACAGAGTCATCAAGTAGAAGAAGGAAATACTAACATGCTGGCAGAATCTTTCTTCTCACCCAGGCAGTTGCATCCTAACAGAAAAAGAAGATAAATCAGATAAAAAGCCAACTTTTCTCTTGCTTTCTTTGGCTATCACCAATTTTGCTTCAAGACTTGACATCTAAATTGTTACTTAGTTCTGTAAGCTATTGTATTAAAGTGACAATTTGCCTACTTGTGGTTGACAAGAAGTACTGTTTGTGAAAGGGAAAGGCCATGCTCCTGAGCATGTTCAAGACCTGCGTACTTCATTGCCTTTTTTACAAACTCACCTAAGCACCAAAATAGTGACCTGACCCGACACTCTTAAAACGTGTGTTGGTTCAGTGAAGAGGTTCGGATTATGTCAGACATAAATCTGATTGATCTGCTGAAAGGAAACAAACTGGGCTTTTTATGAAGAAAAAAGTGCAGATGAAGACTCCAACTTCTAATGATGACAAAGTCTTCACAGTGGGACTCCTGTTGTTCTAGCTTTTCTCTCCAAACTCGTGAACATAGGCATGACTCCCATATTTCTCGGTCTCCTACAAAAAAGAACAAGGATTTACTTTTAGAATGGTGTCATTTTGGTTATCAAATCAACATTTTTAAATTTTTATGGCAGTGCAAAGTAGACACAATGCTTTGCAGCCATTATTAGAACTGAAGTTCTGGTCCTCTTAGTTGAATTTGAAACTTATCCAAATTCTCTCAGACTCGTCTTTGTTTAAAATGCAAGGCCCAGTTGGAGATGGGGCATCTCAAACAAATTCCATTCAAATATGCACATGTTCCAGTCCTGGTGGCTGTTTTGAAATCAGCTTCCCCTACTTACACTATATTGCAAAATGTACCCTCTCGTCTGCCTTCACACACATGAATTTGGATAGCATCCCATTCGTAATGCATAGGGTTTAATATGATGTTGGCCCACCCGTTAAAGCTATAACACCTTCAGCTTTCCACAGGTTTAACAGTGTGTTTGTGGGAATTTCCTACCCACTCCTTAAGAAGCACATTTGTGAGGTCAGACATTGATGTGGGACGAGAAGCGCTTGCTCATAGATTCCACTCCAACACATCCCAAAGATGTACTGACAGTTTAGACTGTATAGACTCTGAGCAGACAGTTCAAGTTCTTCCACATCAAACTCCCTCATTCATATCTTTATGGACCGTAATTTTTACTCCTGTCCCGGTGTGCCTCAAACAGAAACAATGTCCTGCATTAGACTAAGTCAAAAAACTATTCGACTGGAGCTTGAAATGTAAGGAAAGCAGAGCTGCAGTCATCATCACAGAGCTACATCAGCTGTCAATCAAAATATGCAGCAGCGTCACACACCATGACCAACCTGCGCGCCATGATGCTAGGAAAAATAAAACAGAACAAGAAAAGGATTTTCTTGTATAGCTTACCTCAGTAGGCTATACAGAATATAATGGAAAATATGTCATGGAAAAGAAAATGCAGCTAGAACAAAGAATGGGAACTGATTTATAACTGGGTGAGGCCAGTGAAAGGTGATCTCTGAGGGATCTTTATGAAGTTTGCTAAAATTATTTTTCAATTTCCCATGAAAGGGAGCACGATGTGAAGCGACACTGTAAAAGTGAGTCGTACAAGAAATGCACAGCTGAAAAAGCCACCTGCTAAACTGGACTCATTTTTACTCAAACCCAGAGATGACTGATAGACAGACAAGGTAACAGTAGCTGAGATTACCAGTGTTTAACTTTAAATCTTAAAAACTTGAAAAGTTTTTTTCACACTTGTACTAATTCATTGTTTTGCACTAACAGGCAAAGCAGAGATTGATGAATGTAATTTGAGATATTTGTTGAAATTAAAATGTATGACATCATCATCATAGTGATGGTAATATGTGCCACAATGTTCCTCATAAGCATCCTTGTTGTCCCGTTATGTCTAAACAGGAAGGGGTCACTCACAAAGTTGGGAGCATAAAATCATCCAAAATGTCTTGGTATGCTGAAGCATCAGTTATTGCACAGGTGGCATCCTAACATGGTACAACACTGGAATTCACTGAGGTTTGTAGAAGCAGTCTGTATGCCGGGGTCCTGGACCTGTGTCATGTCATAGTTCTGCCTCAAGGAACCAGGAAGTCATGGATTACTAATTAAAAGTTCCTACACACTCTGACTAATCTAAAAAAAAGAAGAAAACATACATCAAGAGAATGATTCATTAACAACAATTTTAGAAGTATTGTTAGGGTTGCACCCTTAGTTGTCATTGTATGTGTGCATGGTTATTTGTCATTTGTGTCTCTATGTTGCCCTGTGATGGACTGGCAACCTTTACTGCAAAGGAAATTATAGAGACACTGTATAGTTGAGAGCTGAGAGATGCCTTCCCATCAGAAGGATTAGAACAACATAATGCAAACCTTTTTTTTTTTTTTTTTGCAGTTTAATGAACTTTCCACATAAGCAAGAGGTATAAATTTTGCTCTTCTCTGAGCTGGCAACACAAGCATGTCCCCAAATTGTTGTTCTTTGTTGTAGCTGTGACTTTAACAGACATGATGAACGCAATTACAGAGGCACACAACAAACTTCCCTCTGTTCTCAGTTCACAATAGTGCAAAGTCCTTAGTGAGGATTCAAGAACTATGTTCTTTCTTATTTGTTTGTCACTTTCTCCACTAAAACACCCACAATATAAAGAGCTACATTGACTCATCTTGGTTTTTATCTAAGCTGTCTCTGCCGCTTCTCTCAGTGTTTCTCGCTGTCTCTTCCAATTTGTCTGAGCACCTGCCTTTCTCTATACGTGTGTTTGGAAAAGTGTCTCATCTGTGTTTGGGGTGGAAATAGCACAAATGTTGTGTCAAGACAACGATCATACATGCTGCTTTGATGGACAGATTAGCTGAGGGTCTGGCCACCGCGCTGTGGCAGGCTGGGTTGGCTCAGGTGTGCAGGTCACAGTCCATAGCCTCGATATAAGGGAGCCTGATGAAAGTTGCAACTACATCAGTGTGCTAAACTTTAGTTTGATGTCGTGACCTACGCCACTATAGTCCTAATGCGTCATTGTTATGCCTGTAGTACACTAAAATTTAATTGTAGTCTTTGTCACATGTATATGTATGTTTTAAATCTGTAAAATGGCAAATATAACCTTGAAATGTGCTCTACACCATCATCCACACTTATGGCCATTACTGGTAAAGGTTAGTTAAAAAAAGAATTCAGCAGTTATTGCAGTGCTGCAATAATCTAACCCTAAACAACTTAAAACCAGCTCTTATTTTGAGCATATTTATTCAGTAAGTGAAAATTAATTGCTATGAAAATATATTTTACCAGAATTACAGGTTCTGCACTTTTTGGTAACCTAAACAGTTCTTATAAAATAAATGTAACAAGCATTTTTGTAGATTACTGTTTTAAGTTGATCAGATATTTAAATCAGTAATTTATCACGTCATGTTTCCTGGGGTATAATTATGGCATGACAGAGACCCATTTCTCTTAGTCTCTTTTCAAAATGGGAAAGGCAAGAGAACATGTCATTCAATTAAGTCAGATATGTTACTTTTAATGAGTCAGGAAATGGCTTCTAGAAAATAGCTACTCTGTTAAATATGCCTATATTTACAGTCAGACTGATGATTAAGAATGTTAAACCAGCTGAAAATGTGACTAACAGGTTTATCGTGCCATCATGCACAGTGTGCAGGATGGTAACTAAGCTAAGAAAATTATTCAAAGCTAAAGAACTGCACCAAAGAGTTGCATCTTGGGATCACAATCTCCATAACTACCAGTAGAGGATGTTTCAAATGCCCACCAGTTGTTTGTAATGCATGTCTTTTTTCTAACAGCCATCACAAACAAAAACCTGTGGTGTTTGCATCAAGCACTCCACTGTGGACCGCCGTAAATCAAAGAATAAATATGTGGGAAAGCACCCCATTTCCATTTTTAAGCATAGTGGAGGTTATGTGATGCTGTGGTACGGTTTTAATTCCATAGTCCTTTGCAACCCTATTTAAGTTCACGGTATCAGAAACTCTTTAAAATAAAGCAAGATTTCAAAATAAAAATCCTATAACTTCTACCACAAAAGCGTAAATGGATCACCATTGGGTCTTTCAAAGAGATACTGATCCAAAACATATGATCAATATGATCTATACAGATATGCTTCACCTGACAAAAGATCTACTTTGTTCCATGGCCATCCCAATCCCCAAGCTTAGATCCCTGAAAAAGACGAAGAGCTAAAGAAAAGAATATATTTTGTTAAATCTTTTTCCCACATCTTTAGCAGCGATGCCTGTAAGTGAGGAGTCACTGTCAATGAATGTAGTCAAAGACAACCAAAGTCAAAGAAATAGAAGATGTCAAATTGACCAAAGATACAGCTGCGGAACATTTTTAAGAGCATTTTTCCTAACTTTTTAACATGCTGCACTTCTATAGAGCATGTGGCAACTACTGGCTCACTCAGGTTGAATCAACTCATGATGTAAAAGGCAGTCAACATTAATATGAATTCTGATAATGGAGGGTAAATGTATGCTACAGGCAATCTGACTAATGTAAGTGGAAAAATTAGAAATCATATAAATGGGCTGACTCTTAAAAGAGCCAACTGCCTTCGTAACAGCACATTTAAATCCATTGACAGTCAGCCAGTGTGTCTAAATACCTAGTCTGTAAACTAAAGGCACTCACACAATTAATGGTATTAATTAAGAAGTCGTTACAATTTTGCATATAGAATTGCTTTCTGTACATGACGAAGGTATACTAAGCACAATGCAGCACAGGAAAAATGAAGATATTTAATATAAGTGTAGGTCTGCGACATAACACAATACAGATGTAGAATATCTAAAGGATTCTGACACAGTTCTTTCAAAATGACCTTTATCCCCTCAATTTTCCTCATGTTGTCGCGCTACTTCCACAACACTAAGTGTATTTCATTGGGATTTTATGTGATCCGTCAATGCAAAGTAGCACCTAATTTTAAGGTGGAAGGAACAAGATACCTGCTTTTTCAGCTTTTCCACAGATTAGCTCTGAAAAGAGCGGTGTGCAATTGTATTAAGTCTTCTTTATTCTGATATCACTAAATAAAATCCAGTGCAGCTTACTGTCTTCAGAAGTAACTGAATAAGTTAACAGACATAACCAGTGTGTATTTTAATACAGTTGTTCTGTTAAGGCTTTAGGTTTGTTAGAGGAGAGAGAAGGTGCGTGAGGCACGTGTTGACTCTGGAGGAGATGCAGAGATCCATAGGTCAGGTGGGAGAACAAGTTGAAATGACAACTGTTAGTCGTGCTCTCCACAATTAAGTGATTGCTGAGCCTAAGCTATAAGATGTCCCATTGGCAGTTTGCCACAGGCCATATAAAGGCTGAAGCAAACATGTGGAAAATGTGCTCTGGTCAGATGAGACCAGAATTTAACATTTTGGTCTACATCTAAACTGCTATATATGGCTGAAAAGTAACACCACACTTGGAGCTGAACACACCATCCTCGCAGTAAAACATGATGATGGCTGCATCATGGTCTGGGGATCCTTTTCTTTAGCAGGAATCGGGATGCTAGTCAGACCTAAATATCATTGAGAATCTGTGCCAGGAGTTAAAAATCTATGCTTACAGATGCTCTCCATCCAGTGTGACTGAGCTGGAGCTATTTTATGAAGAAGAATGGGTAAAATATTCTGTTTCTAGATGTGGAAAGCTGCTACAGACACTTGCAGCGTCAACCGAAGAAAATAGTTTTCAGATTTTGTTTTTAAGAAATTATGTAAAAAAAAACAAACAATAAAAACAGTATCATTATCCTTCCGCTTCACGATTTCTCACTTCCTTGTGGTGTTTTTTCCACATAAAATCCCCCCCATAATACATTAAGATTTATAGTTGTAACATGATAAAATGTAAAAAAAAAAAAAAAAAAAAAAGCTCAAGGGGTGTGAATGTTTTTGCAGATGCTGTAGCTATGGGTTCAGTTCTTGATCCACCTGATTATCTGTCATTTAACAGGACCAAAATCCAGCAGTAATAACACTAGTCAACTTTTTTTTGTCAGAACGTGTTCTTGGAGTGGGACCCAAATGCGTACAGACAGGCATTGATAGGGTTAGGGATTTCTCTAAACCCTCTCTGCTTTGTGAGTTTATTTCTTTGGAGAAATGACGTGACGATGTCTGCAGTTAAATCCCTGTTTACTTACCATTTCTGCCAATTAAGTGTTTCCCTCTGCTCTAATTGCCAATTTAATCGTCTCTGCTTCTGTTTTTATTTATTGAGTAAAAGATGTCAATCAAGCAGGGGGGGGGTTTCCATTGGGGAAGAGAGAAGTGTTGTAGTTATTCCCTTCAACCAGTGTCCTAAGAAAATTACCTGGGGCCTCCTTTTAGAGCGTTGCTATGGAGAGGCAATTACCCTAAATCGTAATTGTGCGAGACTAATGTGTTATGGCTTTCCCTCTTAATTTAATTGAGATTTTTACTCTTCTTCATCTTTCCCCATGTGTCATGCACAACACCCATTGCTCACCTTTTTGACCAAAACTGTTTAGGAGTAAGTGGAGGAAACAAGTAGAGACATGGCAGATATCCTAAACTACATATGCAGCCATGATTGCTTATGTTGCGGCGTTCTGAAATCTCGGATCACATATATACATTTGTGTTCTAAATTTCCAGATATGGTTACATACATTTGCTTCCTTTTCAGCACTTGGAATCAGATACACAGGTGGATCCATGCAATCCTTTGGCCCCTGCTTCTTTCCCTCAAGACCATCTGCTCAGCTCAGCAGCATACTAGTCCACATTTTGTCACATTACAGCCACAAATTTCAATCATTTTTATTGGGATTTTATGTGACAAACCAAAACAAAGTAACCCACAATTCCGGAGTGGAAGAAAAAAGACACTTTAAAACATTTTTTCATGTCAACATCTGAAAGGTGTGTGTCTTTTGCCAGCTTTAAATATTCATGGAAAGAGATTTTTCCCCATTGTTGGTAATAAAATACCTCAAGCTCAGTCATATATTACAGTCATATAAATGTCATTTTTCAAGTCTTGCTACCGATTTTATATTATATTACGTGTGGACTTTCACTGGACCTTTCTAACACACAAATAAACTAGCTTTAGCTGTATGTTAAGTGTCAACCTGCTAGAAGATAACCTCTCATCCCAGTCTCATGTTTTTTGATCAATCTCACAGTTTTTTTTTTGTATTTAGCTCTAAACAACTTCCCATTACCTCCAACCAGCTTCAATGTCCCTGATGAAGACAGGCACCCCCAAAGCATGATGCTGCCCCCACCATGTTTCATTAAATGGATGATGTGTTTAGGGTGGCTGTGTTCACTGTGTCTCCTACATGACTTGTGGCAAACCTTAAACAGGATTTTTTATGATTGTCTTTCAACCATAGCTTGAGTTAAGCTAGTGAATACTTTTGCAAGGTACTGACAGCTAAAGACGTAGTGGCCCGCACTGATTTGCTGTCTTTAGAGTAGGAACATTCGAGTGGGAGTAAATCCTCACTTAAATCTTCTTTAATTGTGTATCTCTGTTTAAGATGCTGGAAACTGGGCCGCCAGTGGAGAAAAAATGATCTTCAATCTGCATTCACAGCGTGGAATAATTCAGCTCACATCACCGCTCATCTACCATGATAAATGGGATTAATCAATCGAAGACAGCACATCTATCCACAAATTAAAAGCTGCGTTCATCACTGAACACTGAGCTGTGTGGTTCTGGTGTTATTTTGGTGACATGTTGAGTGGGTGGATTTCTCACAATACGGACACAACAATCAAGCAAACCTTGGACAAATACTCAATTAATGAGCGGTTCAGGAAAATATGACAAATACCTAGAAACTGCAGTAAATAAAAGTGACGGTCTGTAGGTTCTTTTCACTGACAGGGATCTTTTAGGGATCCTTACGTGACATTAGTTTGACCATCCTTCATTGTCTTTGCACAGAAAAAGAGAAGTTCAAGTGACCTGAAAACTGCAATGAGCGGTAAAACCTGTAAAATTCATTGCAACAGATTTTAAACCAGGGTTAAATTCATAAAAAAGGAACCATTTGTGGTTCTTTACAGTCAGGTGGAATTTTTTCTCTTAAACAAACCAAATATCCTTTGTCTTCACCAGCTTATTGATAAGGCACTTTAAACGCCCATTGGTGCTGTACACAGAAAAAATGAAACAGGAGTTGCATAATACAATAATAAACCAATAACTGAATCGATAGGACCTAACATAAATAAAACAGCCCTGTATTAAAACAATAAAATAATCACACAATCAGTCAGAATAAAGTAAGATAAAAATAGGAGAGAGATAAAAAAATTAAGTAAAAAATTATTTTTGGCTTTATAAGCAAATAAACTTTAAAAATGAATCCTAAAATGTGCAGACAGCCAGTGCAGGGAGACTAAAATAGGGGAAATGAGGTCACACTTTGTTGCCAGATAAAAGACATGCAGCAGCATTCTGTAACCTCTGAAGCTGAGACAGACAGGAACCACTGATTCACTAAATCCTGTCGCCCCCTACAACTTCTGCCACCCAGGCGACGGTTGCCACGGTGGCGGGTGTGGTAGGGGTTTGTCCTGTAACCGGTGGGTTGCCATATCAAATCCCTGTTCTGTCTGTCTCAGTCGTTGTGTTCTTGGGCAAGACACTTTACCCTCCTTGCCTGCTGCTGGTGGCCAGAGGGCTCGGTGGCGCTGATTGTATGGCAGCCTCTCTTCTGTCAGTCTGCTCCAAGGCAGCCGTGGCTACAATGTAGCTCACCATTGTCAGTGTGTGAATGTGTGGATGAATGGGTGGATGACTGATTATAGTGTAAAGCGCTTTGCGGTCTCTGGGGACTTGATAAAACGCTATACAAGTGGAGGCCATTTAAAATGTGTTACAGTAATCTAGCCAATGTTGTGGGAAAATTCTTTTTTATGCTCTGAACTTCCATTTACCTCTCTCCTCTGACCTCTGTGTTTTGTTACCATAAAGGAGTTGGTCTGTAAAACCATTACCAGAAGTTTAATGGTTAAAACACATCCTGGAGGGTTGTGTCTGAGGAAGAGCAGATGGCTGTCCTCATAAATAATATTGTTACCTCTGACCCCAGGTGGGGTCTAGAGGACCATGTCTCCAAACTCTTTTAAGTTGAGGTAACACCCACATACTGTTTAAATACTGTCTGTAAACTGTGCTCTGGGCTCTGTTTCACTGACTTGTCAGTGACAGGGTCTTCAAATGCAGAAATGCCTTTGAATAAAACTTATAAAGACAAAGTCCGGATTTTCTCTTATTGTGAGTTAATTTCTCTCCCACTTTGAAAAGAAAATTCCATTATACCAAGTGGTAACAAAGGAGTGGATTACTGTTTCAAAATGCTCCTGGGAAGGAATTGGCTTTGTTTTAACCAGCTGCCTCAAGTGGAAAAAGATGGTTTTAACAACTGCTCTGATGTGATTTTCTAACTTCAGTGCAGTATCCACTTTGACCCCTAGGTTGGTAACAGTTGGCCTGAAGTACTGGGCCCAGGAACCAACATGTACAAATAGAGCCAAGAGGTAGCAGGTACCGCATGAAGAGGAGAGGGCCTGAAACTGAGCCCTGCGGGACCCCATACAAGAGAGGAGCAGAGGGGACCACATGGTTACCAAGGCAGACGCACAAAGCACAATCAGCTAAATAAGACCTAAACCAGTTTTAGAGCTGTAACACTGATGCCCAGTGCTCCAAGCGAGAAAATAAAATCCTGTGGTCCACCGTGTCAAAAGCAGCCGATAAATCTAAAAGCATGAGGATAACACAGTCACCAGAGTCAGTTGCAAACAATTTATTACTAAAAACTTTCAAAAGGGAATATTCTGTACTGTGTAAAACTTTGAAACCAGACTGTAAAACCTCTAAAATGTTATCTTATTTCAAATATGCCAATTGGTTGTAGACTACCTTCTCAAGGATATTTGAAAGAAATAGCGGTTTAGAGATTGTCCTATAATTAGCAGAGGGGTCAAGAGTGGGCTTCTGAATCAGAGGCTGGACATGCATTTAAAATTTCAAGGGACAACACCAGAGGACAGACCGCAGGCCCTACAGTGAGGAAAACCTCTGTGAGGAGGAATAGGATCATTTGGAGAAACTGTTGGCATTAAGTGACTAACCACCTATATGCATTTCAGTGTTTGTCGGTATGCTTCTTGCAGATACCAGAGCCCGTTCCTTTGGCAGAGGTGTTGAGCTTCCTTGCTGCTGAGCTCCTCTGAAGGCAGACGTCTTCCCTGCCTTCATCTGAAAAGGAATACCGCACCAACTATGAGAATCAGACAAGACAGAGGAGGATGTGGTTCTCACAGACATGCTGCACTATTAAAGGTGAACAGTAAAAATACAGCTGAAATCAGTGCTGGACGTACAAAGGATTCATCAAAACTATCATGAGTAAACCCAGAGATGGATTGGTGTCCATTAAAGATAAAAAATGTATATTAGGTTATAAACCTTAAAATAAAAATCACAGATATTAGTGACACATAAATGACACATGCCTTGAATTATCCTTTGATTGATGGACACTAAGAGAGCTAAGTGAGCCAAAATACAATAAATATATAAGTAATGTAATAACTATATAAATGTGAGATAATTTAAGTAAAAGAAATTAATAAATTAAATTAATGACAGAAATAATGAAATATTTGTTTCAAAGAAAACAGTAAAATTCGGAGTTATATGTTAAAATCATCTAAAATTATTTTACTTATTATTATTTATTTCATAGTGATACACTCCACAATGAAATAAGAACTTTAATTATCTTTCTGCATAGAGTTTGCATGTCCTTCTGGTGCATGCGTGGGTTCTCTCCGGGTACTCCGGCTTCCTCCCACAGTCCAAAAACATGACTGTTAGGTTTATTGGTCTCTCTAAATTGCCCTTTGGTGTGAATGAGTGTGTGCACGGTTGTTTGTCCTGTATGTCTCTGTGTTGCCCTGCGATGGATTGGCGACCTGTCCAGGGTGTACCCTGCCTCTCGCCCGTAGACTGCTGGAGATAGGCACCAGCTCCCCGTGACCCACTATGGAATAAGAGGTATGGAAGAAGAATGAATGAATGAATAATATCAACATTTCTGTAAATATTATTAACATTTATGGCGTTGCATATATAATTATTTAATTAACAAATATTTATTAATTTCTGTCAAATTTAAATTCTTTCAAGATTTTTTTTATTTATCGAATCAGTGTTCTTAAAAACATCAGAGCAGATAAAGGTCAGTCAGTCAGTCTCTACCGCTTCTTCCATAGTGGGTCGTGGGAAAACTGGTGCCTATCTCCAGCAGTCTATGGGTGGAAGGCGGGGTACACCCTGGACGGGTCGCCAGTCCATCGTAGGGCAAAGCAGATAAAGGTATGGATATGAATTGTTGCCCAGATTACCCACTGAGATGTTAGGGTCTATTTGATCAGTGAAAGTGACTCAAACTCTTTTATAGTAGCTCGAAAGTTATCTATCAATTAAGATTTAAAGTTATTATATTGAAAAGCAGTCCATTAAATTATTGATTTGCACTTGGTATTATTTGTGTTTAATCACTTATTGTTTATTGAATGTATTTACTTCCAGTTCTATTTAAATAATCATGTCTCTCTATTTACTTAATGACATATTAATTTAGGAGTTGATTTGTGTTACTTTTAGCTCTCCGCAGAAAAGAGATGCTAATTATTTTTCGTTAATTTGCAAAACTATTATTTGTCTGGAAAATCTTGAAACTGCATGAAAAAACACAGGCAGAGCCAGTCCTCCATGAAGCAGTGAGACAGTCCTGTTACAGTGTGGTAGACACTGTATACTTTTGACCTTTGCAGAATCATGCTCTTGCAAATATGCTTCATTCAACGCAGGCAATGTGGTGCTCTTTGCTGCCCTCATTTGCCTCTAAAAGGAACTTTCCCTAGCTCTAATGGAAAGACTCTACTCCCATCCTCTGTGCTGCTGTAGTCTGACAAAGGCCATGTCACTAAAATGTACAGACTCAGTAGAATAAAAGAGGCTGAAAATGCTTTAAAATTGCTTGTGTTCATGGAGAGAGACTTTGTGTCAAATGTTTACAGATGAACTGAATCCCCCTGACTGTAAAAAAAAGGATCTATTTTTAGTTTCAAATAGAGAGAAAGGAAATAAATTGTTACCTGTGCAGGAGGCTTCCAACGTGAGGTAACCATTAAGCAAAGAGCTGAACCCTGTCAGCCCCCCCATGGCTGCATAAGGAACATCTCTGCCAACAGGCTGGCCTCTTGCCTGCCTCTCTAGCTTTGTCTCAACCTGTGAAGAGGAAAAAGCACTTTAAGTATGGGAAATACTGTAAACATAAGCTGAGAAAAATGGTCCATTAATTTAAGCTGTTATTGTTTATAACCACTCACCAAGGTACGGTGCTCAAACCAGGGCCGACCACAGCCACAAGTGAAGGGACTGTAGAACCCAGAGCAGAATTTGCCTGAAAAGCATTTATTAATATATACAAGTAGGGTAAAGGGCTTTATTTGGGTATAGTGAACATTTTTTGAAATGTAGGGATGTCTGACTCACACTTTCTGCACAAGTGGCCTGTGGCCTCACTGTGATCCTGGGGTAAATGTTTACACCTGCAGCGCACCGCGTTACATCCAAGCCGAGGAACGTAGGTATAAGTAGAACAGTGACATCCCCTGACCTTGCACGGTAGAGCAAGGGGTCGCTCAGAAGGAACCACCTCCCATTCTGTCTGATGCTGCTTGTATCTGGTGGAAATTAATTCACTTGCGTATAGTACATTTCAAATGTATTTATACCCCTTGAACATTATACATGGATATGCATGCGTATCATGGACGAATGTCTTACCTGTGTTCACAAAAGCACTGTGTTTCAGGGCCAATCAGCTTGCAGTCAATACACCCTGGTACGCCAAAGCTCACATAGAGCCTGTTTTTCAAACGCAGAGGCAGAACCTTTCTCTTGTACTCTTCATATTCCTCTGGAGTGAAAAGTTTTCCTCCATCATCTTCGCCAACAATCCTTAAAAAAACTAACTATCAATAACAACCAGAAAGCAGGTATACCACAGGCGAGAATGCCAAGTACAAAAGATCTTTATGTTATATTTATATTTCACTTCCTCTGTTGTAGTTGCTGCTCTAAATATCATAGAACAGGTTGTCAGATGGTGATTTGCTCAAAGTCATGGAAAACTATTTAAAAGTAAGTCAGTAGACAACTATGTGTTGCTACATATACCTTCTATACTCCCAGTAGTCGTCCACTGCTTCCAAGGCCGGTTTATCCAGATATATGGCGTCCATTATCTAAAAACGTAAAGAAATGCTGCGTAATTGCAATTCGTTTATAGCTCACAGCATAGGTTGCTATGGAGATGATTTTAGAGGTCCCTCTAATGCTCGCAAAAGGAACTGCAGCAAATATGTTAACAGAAATAAAATAAAATGTATATAAATAAAAACGAGAACAGTGAAGCAAAAACACAAACAAACACGGATAAAAGGCAAACAGTAAAAAAAAACAACTACCTTTAACCAATTAGCAAAATTAGCTAAAAAGCTTCGTAATTGCGAACAACATGCTTCCGCAAGGCCTATATGAAAGGATAATAATCCTAAATAGCATTTATATTTACCTGACCATATGCTACTTGTTGTCGTTCACTGATTGGACAAAAGGCGAGAGTAAAAGAAAGGTCGTTTCAACAGCACGACAATAAGAATACATTTCCCACGATGCACCGTATTGACGTAGCTGAAGACGTTCCGGGAGATCCATGACAGTCGTTACACGGTCAGTCGCATGTCTACAAGTACAGCTGCAGCTGCTGAATTTGGGTTGCTGTATCTGAGGTGGCTGACGCCACATTGTTGGCGGAGGGATGAAGCCAAAATAAGCAGCGAAGCGTTGTTTGTGTTATGTTTTTTTTTTTTTATTTACCGGAAATGGTGGTATGCCAAACACATTTCTCTAGCGATAGCGAAAACAGCCGCGGGGCGGCGAATAGCAAGCATCATCCTTCTGTGTCCGCTGAAGCTCGTCCTCCGATCCCAGCACCCCTGCAGCTTGCAAGTTTCCTCTTAGGACCCCCAAGCTGTCGCCTCAAGAGACACGGTGGGGCCATATTTCTATTTTTGCTGACAAGTGTTTTTGTACACTGTGTTTAGGGAGCTTGTGAGCTAACACGTCGAGCTAACACTCGCAGGAGATTTTGGTAAGAGTTGGAAAGAGGTTTAGATAATTCCTAAGATCTGTTTTAAGTGAATTTGTTTCACTTGACATGTTCGTGCTACGTATTTGTAAATCAGCTACTGTCTTTACATGTTTGGCGTTGGCTCGTTTACATGTTCTATAATAGATTTGGGTATTCTGGAAATGAGTTCAGACAGTTTAAAGCAAACTTGGCAGAGTTATCTGTTCGTGGGAGTGCACTGGTATATGTGCTCCTCCGCCCTAATGCTATTGACTTTTCAGTTTATATGTTACAGTTTAGCTAATTAAGTCCGTTGGTGATCTTGTCAGCTGTAAAATAACATCTGGCAGCTGTTGTGGTCAATAGTCAACGTGATTTGTTTGGTGTACCTTATCACTCTGTCCAGCAGAAACTGCATTTAAACTGTTTTCCTTATCTATTTGTGGTGTGTTTCCATACCGATGTGGTTGGATTAATAAAAAGGATGTTGGTAAAATCTTCAAAAGAGATTTATGTAAAAACTAATTAGATAGTTTAAAAGTTCTGCCTTTTTTAGTGGTTGAAATAAATGTTGGTTACTTGTGACAAACAGGTCAGCTTCCTTACTGTAAAATGTATTTTCACAATAAAAAAGCACCAGAGAAGATTCTTAGTTGTAAATATGTTTAGGATAAACACGTAGATTAGTTCTGAAATTAAATTAAAAATAATGCATATGCGTCCACATGGAATCAGCTGATATTTGGTATGAAAGTCCTTGGAAATATTAGCTAACAAACTTTTTTGCTTTAAAAGAAAAATGTACTGATCAACCGTCACTATTAAGCCCAGGCAATGTTGTAAACAGGAATGTAGGAAATAAAAGGCCTCACATCTTATTAGTCTAAATTCATTTCAACACCGCAACCTACAATTGTAGTTAAAAAGCTGTTTTTGACTAGATGGCACAGCCAGTGGCGTAATCACAAATCAAGCTAGTGAAGCACAAACAGTAGCCTCAGATTCACAGATAATAACATATCTGTTGAAACTGGATCAAGATTATAATTTCTGGGGACGCCAGAGCCAGTTACCAGTATAAGGGTGTTGCAGGGCTTTAGAAAGCTGCAGTTTCAAAACCTCTCTGATTGTACATCATACAATTTTTACAGTTTAAAGTCATTTTAATGAGATGTCAGAAAAGAGTTTTCTCCAGCTATGCAGGAACCCCTGCCCGCCACATGTTACTGTGCACTGCAGGTCAGGTGTCTGAAAGATGGCTGCTACACTTCGCCCTGGCTAAAAAAAAACCAAAAAAACATAAACTTAAATGATCCGACATGTGTGGCCACGAAAACCATGTAGCGCGATAGTGTGGAAACTAAAGGGGCACCACCCATCCCTCTTAATAAAGTTATATTTGTGTAACTTTATACAGTGGGAACCGCAAACCCATCAAGGCTGGAATATGCTAGTACACCACTGTCATTGTTCACAGCGATACCAGTTTAGCATCAACATGGATGGAAGAGGATGCTGACCATGAAATAAGCCCCTGCTGCAAAATCCACAACTTCAAGATCTTATAAAATCTGCAGCTGCCTATATGGACAAGACGCATGCCTTCTGGAGAAATATTTTACAGTCACACAAGGCAAAGGTTGAGGTATTTGATGACAATGACAAAAAGTAAGTTCAGAGGAGTCAAGGTGAGGCCTTCAAACTGGACCAACTGTCAAGCAAGTATGGTGGTGGAAGCTTTATGCTGCGCGTCTTTCTATCGCCCATTGGTAAAGGGGTATCGCAGAAAGTGGATGGAGTAGTGAACAAGGAGTACCTCCTACCTTTTTCCAACAAGATAAGGATCTCAAACAGACACTGAAGCTGGTGTTAGAATGGACAAAGCAAGCTAACATTAAGGTCTTAGAATGGTTCCAACCTTAATCCAACTGAAAATATGTGGACTATGCTTAAAAGCCAGGTCGGTTAATGTGATCCTGTGTGGGTTACCATAAAACTTTTTTCTTTTTTTAATGAATCCTGATTCAAATGCTTGTTTTCACTGCCCAAGATGAATGGTACACAGTGTATGTCAACCTTCCACCAGCACTGCAAGCTGCAGAGTAATGCAACCTGAACAGGGTGCTAGACCTTTCTTGCTATGTTTAACCAATCCAAAGGTAGGACGTGCTTTGTCATGCTTCCAGTTTCATCGAGGTTTTTGTTTCACCTCACCTTGTTTTTGCTCTGTGCATGTCTGTTATCCGCCGAAGCCGAGTTTATACACAGGTCAGAGGAAAGGAGTTGTGTATGTATGAAGCTTCAGTTCAGATTCAGGTTGTGTTACCTCATCTTTTCATAATTTATATATTCAGCCTTTGTCCCCTTTCAGAACCTGAACAGGAAGTGACACTCCCACACCCACCCCCCCCCCCTCCCCCCACCCCCCGAGAATGAATTTAGTGACAAAGTTATGAAAACTGAGAAATGATCACCCTGCATTTGCACATGTGCCTTTATAGCCCTTATTTTCTTCATCTCAATAGCCATTGTATTGGTAAAATGAGAAAAAGAATGCCCTTGATGATTGGTCTTCTGTCTGGAGCTACAAAATTGGCTCTTATGGAATCTAAACTTGTATTTGGGTTTCTGGGCTAAGAGGATTGAAAGATATTTGTCAGAGTGGACTATTGTGAACCCAGACCCAAAGCAGCTAAGAAATCTCTCTAATAACAGAAAAGTAGCTCAAGAATGAACTTTCATGCTGCCTCCAGCTCCTTTATAATACGAATCAGAAAAATGTCTCTTTCCTTTTCCAAATCCTCATGCACTGTATTTGCATGCCTTTGAACTTTATTAACTCAGTCTTTTTGTTTATTTCTTTAGCATAGGTAAGCATGAATGTGGAGCCTGTATGCCAAGACTGCATAGAGGATTTGGTGTTGGAGATCTTGCAAACAAGCACCGTCTCCAAAAGCTCCTGATTGCTGGTTTTCAAGGGTGTCGACTTTCTTCTGGTTACACTTTCTGGCTTCTGCTGTTCATCGCTTCCTCACTTCCTCCATCCGAGGCAGGATGTTGGTAGCTTTTGCAGAACTCTGAACAAAAGCAATTTTTTTTTAAAGACCGCATATTCAAGTCTTTACATCAAAGACGACCTCTTTGGCCTTTTTAAAAGGCACCTCTGCCTCCCCTTCACCCCCTGCCCAGTGCCATGCTGGGTGCACTCTTGCTGGGGAGGAACATGTCCAAGAAGCTGAGTGTGCTGCTGCTGGTATTCGGGCTGGCGTGGGGGCTGATGCTGCTGCGCTACACCGTGCAGCAGCCTCGCCATCAAAGCAGCGCCGAGCTGCGCGAGCAGATTCTGGAGCTCAGCCGGCGATACGTGAAGGTCCTGACGGAGGAGAACCAGAACGCACCAGGGGGGCCACAAGGAACGTCCATGGCAGGATATGGTAAGCAGTTTCTGGCACAGTTTGAAAATACTGTAGTGCACGGTAGAAGTATTCAAACGCCTTGAGCCTTCTTAGATTTTGTCACATTACAACCAGAAATGGTGTACTATAGAAGCCAATATAGTTTTATTTTATTGGGATTGTTCGTGATAGACCAACAAAAAGTGAAAAATTGTTTTCAAAATGTTTCGTACATAAAAATCAAAGAATTGTGATGTGCTTTTGTGCTCATACCGCTTTACTCTAATATCACTGAATAAAACCTGGTGCAACTAATTGTCTCTTATCAGTAAAAAGGGCTCTCTTGGGCGTAATTTATCTCAGTATAAAGGACTGTTCTGTGGAGGCCTCAAAGGTTTGTTGGAGAACACTCATGAAGACCGAGGAACCTTATTTTAAGCTTCTTGTGGAGAAGATGGCGTTGCATTATTTCCTTCCTCTTTATTCCTCTACTATTTTGTGTTGGTCTATCACAGAGGTGTTAAACTGCACTCCTTGAGGGCCAGTGTCCTGCAACTTTGGGACGTGTCCCTGAATCAAATGGCTCCTCAGCATGTAGTCAAGTTTCCGATTCCTTCTATTGACATAAATGTTTGATTCTCATCACATAAAATACATTGAAGACGATGGAGGAAACGTGAGGAAAACATGGAAAGTGGTATGAATACTTTTGCAAGGCAGTGCAAACATCACAAATGTTAATTTATTGTCTGTCTTCCATCTGTTACCCTTCAGCGGACCTAAAGAGGACCATAGCTGTTTTGCTGGATGACATTCTGACGCGGCTGGTCAAACTGGAGGGCAAAATCGAACTGGTGGCGAATTCCTCTTCAACAAACACATCCCACGCGGCGCCAGCAGGGGGCGTCCCTGCTGCCCTGCAGAAAGCTTCAAAGCAGGATTCACCGGGGAGCCATCCTGGGATGCTGCGTCTTCATCCACACATCCCTAAAAGACCTCGAGCACATTAAGGAGGAGTTCTTATTCTCATGAAGCACCTCTCCATCATGGATACTGGTCTATCGGCATCAAGTGACTGAGTAGCGATTATAGATATTCACAGACATCCAGAATCCTAACGTGCTGGATGTGAGAATGCAGTCCACTTGGAGAGAGAAATGAAGGGCTTCTTTTATCTCTTGCATATCCTGCTACTTTGAGACTCTCCTGTTCATATTTTATATTCGCGCTGCAGCATCATTTTGCCTACGTTTCTTCATGTTTGTCTTAACCTTGCAGCTTTGAATTTGGTGACTGTTAAAGTTAAATGCAAAGTGCAAAGAAACCAAAACAAACACAAAAACTGGATAGCTAATTAGAAATCTGGCTAATATGCCTCACAGTTGCTCAACCATACACTCCAGAAAATGAAGAATAGCTATATTTTAGTGTTTTTAAGAGGCACAGTTAAGAAAGATGATTATTTTAGCTTGTGATTATTAAGCATTAATAAAGTTTGCTCTTAAGAAATAACCCAAAGAATATTTTTTAGCACTTCATTCAAGGCAATATAAATGTGTATGTGTTGTTTTGCTCTGGGAGTTTGTGTAAAATGACAGGATGATGCCTGGTCGCCACTGTAAACATCTGTCTGACTGCGTGGGCTTGCCATATCTGTTGAAATCGAATGAGTGTCACTTAGAGCTGTTAATTCAGATAATGAACATTGAATGTACTGCACCCTCTGTAGATCTATATTGTTCAGGGTCCATATTGCACTGTGACTATAGAGACTTTCTAAATATACTATTTCTTCTAACTTGTGCTTTAGAGATGTTTGAAGGGGAGGCGAATATTCTGAAATGTTCTTCCGGTTCTCCTGCTCCTCCTTTAATTGCTATCTGTGATGGTGATGAACTAGTAAAATACCTCACCAGTTCTCTAATTCACTGGTTTCGAAGATGAGATCAACACCTAAACTGACGGTATTTGGGAGTTTTGTGTGACAAAGTCAATGTGGATCACAAAGAAAATGTAATTAAAAAAGGCTTTGCTTACTTTTGTTGCTTGAAAATGAGCTATATTGAGGCTTAAATTATTCAGTGGTGCTTTGACAGAGATGCTGTGATGCTTCATAACCTTAAAGTGGTGTCCGTTAGTTTAGCCAGCCACTTTGAGAAAGATTTCCTAATAACTTCGTAGAAATCAAATGTTTCCCTTCTTTGAATCAGTTTTGGTCCAAATCATCCATGTTGTTTTTGTCCCATAAGGTAATTACCCATTTTCTTTTATATTTTGAAGGTTTGTAGTTAATTCCTATTTAAGTTTTACAGTGTAAAAGTATTTGCCTCCTTCGGACATCATCCTTTAACAACAAACTTTAGTAAATTTTACTGTGATTTCATGTGATGAACCAACTCAAAGCAATTCATAATTATGGGGTGTTAGAAAAGTGGTACGTGGTTTTCAAAATATTCAAATGCATTCAGTCCCCCTAAGTCCATAGTTTCCTGAACCGCCTTTTGCTACCTTTACAAAGTAACGTGGTCAGTTTAAATGGATCGTGTCTTTGAGCATCAATATTCAAATCTTACCACAGATTCTCAATTGAAATTTGATTGGACCCTGAACATTGGTTTATCTAATTCATTCCCCAGTAGCTCTGACTTTGTTTTAGCTTGTTGTCCTGCTGGTAGGTGAACCTCCACCAATGTTGCAAATCTTTTGCAGTCTCTAAAAAGCTCCATCCATCTTCCCATCAACTCTGGCCACCTTCCCTGTCTGTGTTGAACAATGTATCCCCACAGCATGATGCTGCCACCAACATGTTTTACCATGGGGATAACTTGTTCAATCTGATGTGCTGTGTTACTTTTTCCGCCACACATAGTTTTTAGTTAGGAGGCCAAAAAGTTAAATTTTGCCCTCATCTGACTAGACCACCTTCTTCCACCTGTTTGCTGGGGCCCCTGCAAAGCTGGTGGAAAACTAAAACTATAAACAGTGGTTTTCTTCTTGCCCCTCCTCGATAAACACCAGGTTTATTCAGTGCTTGATTAATAGTTGTCATGTCAACAGATTCTAGTATTTAAGCTTTGGGTCTTTGCAGCTCCTCCAGAGTTACCGTGGGGATCTTGGCTGCTACTTTGTTCTCCATGCTCAGATGGTCCATTTAAAAAGGTATCACATACTTGCTGGCATACAGTCAATTTCTTTTATACAGTCACATATAGGAATACTTTTGCAAGGCACTAAATACAAAAAACCCTGAAGGTCTAATGTCGAAAGTGAAGATATGGTTAAGTTTGGCAAAAAAGCAGCAGAGTAGATTTTTTTAGGTTCTGAAGGGTTGTTCTGGTACAGTCATATTGAAATATGATATTTTATGTAGTCAAACTTTAAAAATGCTGTAAGTTTAAACTGGAGGGGACTCTCTCCCCATCCACACCCCACAAAGAAGCTTTTAAGTACCCTGATTAATAACCATCAAGGGTGTTTGTGTCATTATCATCAAATCAGGACCCGCTGAGATTTCAGGCTGCGGTCGAATTTGTGGTTTTTGCTAACTAATTAGAAATTCTGTCATCATTATCATCTGCAACGTTTTTTGGGCAATTGCAAATCAATAGCATTTTACACCGGAGTGGTAAAACCAGGAGGAACCAAATTGAATGCTGACACTGGAGTGGCTCAGTTCAAGAAACATTTTTACAAGGTTACATAATGGTTTGTTGCATCATGTTTTATTTTAACAGCACTGTAACCTTTAGCTCTCTAGTTGGCATTTGGATTTATCAGACCACAAGGTGCTTTTTTTTCCACTTAAACATAATTTTTCCGAACTCAAGCTTGGAAATGCCAGTCATTTTGGATCATCTTGATGATTTATTCTTTACAGGTTTTTATTTATTTTCTTCTTTGTGGATCCAGCTATGTACTTGGTTTCCACCACAGTCTCTGTGATTTCCTCTTGCGATTGTTTTAGCAGCCCTGCCCTTTGGCGGGCTTTCTACTGGCTCTCATTCATGCTTCTCTAAATAGCTTTCAATGATGAATTCATTACAATTTTATGCTCTTTTTTTATCACTCTTTTCATTTAACTAAATAAACTGCAAGAGATTTTTCTTTTACAGAAATGATCTTGTCATGTGTTTCTATTTTCACCGTTACAAGATTCATATGTTCATGTTTTTGTTAGAAATTGAATTTAAGCTGTTTTCAGTTTATTTGTAGCAAATGAGATTTTGTCTTTCTTTAACAACATTGAGCTTTCCTCAAAGTGACATTTATGCTGTGCAATACAGTGCTGTGAAAAAGTATTTGCCCATCACAGATTTCTTCAGTTTTTTGTCACACTTTTGTTATTAGACAAAAATAAAGCTCTCTAGTTGAACACAAGCTGTTTTCCGTTTATGATTTAATTTATTAAAGAAAAAACTAGTGAAATCCTGGTTAAATCTTGAGTAAATGTGACTAAACACATTTTTAGTCTAGTTGCACTTTATTCACCCAGGCCTGGTTACTGCTGGACCCGCAAACTCAAGAAATCACTTGAACCAAACCCGTCTAACAACATGAAGTAGTTCATTGGGACTCTAATGAACCATGGTTAGAGCCATTATACACAAATGGAGAAAACATGGAGCAGGGACCTTCCCAGGAGAGGCCAGCCTACCAAAATTACTCCAAGACTCATCCAGGAGGTCACAACAGAACCCAGAGCGAAATCTAAGCACTATAGTCCTCATCTGCCTTACTTAAGGTCAGAGTCCCAGATTCAACAATAAAACTTTAGCGCCTTTTCCGCTGAAAGTTTTGGGATTCCAATCCCTGGGATTTTATTTAGAAGAATCCCGGGTAATTTGTGTGCTTTCTGTTTCTGATCTGATATGCCACAGAACATTTATTTAAATCAGCCTAATGACTCAACGAGCAATACCAGAAAAAATTAAGCAGACTCAGCAGAGACACCCAGACGTCCCTCTCCCCAGACACCTCCTCCAACTCCTCCGGGGGGAGCCCAAGGCGTTCCCAGGCCAGCCGAGAGACATAGTCCCTCCAGCGTCTTCTGGGCCGTCCCCTGGGCCTCCTCCCGGTGGGACGTGCCTGGAACACCTCAAGGAGGCATCTGGTATAGATGCCCGAGCCACCTCAACTGGCTCCTCTCAATGTGGAGGAGCAGCGGCTCTACTCCGAGCCCCTCCCGGATGGCTGAGCTCCTCACCCTATCTCTAAGGGAGTGCCTGGCCACCCTACGGAGGAAGCTCATTTCAGCCGCTTGTATCCGGGATCTCGTTCTTTCGGTCATGA
>JAHHUM010001160.1:1066012-1097611 GCA_036173005.1 Crenichthys baileyi | reverse complement strand
ACTGTTCCTCATTAAAACCCAGAAAAACAAGTTTGATGAATCTTCACCTGAATATTTCCAGTGTACAGTCTGAACCAGACGGCAACTTCTCCCCTGAATCTTGTGGGTTGTTGTTCTGCAGGTCAACCTCTCTCAGACAGCAGGACCAGGAGCTAAGAACTGATGACAGAACTTCACAAGTTCTCCCTGAGAGGTTAAAGGATCTAAGTCTGAGAGACAAAATGAAACAAGTCAGAAGAAGAACAAACAGACGTTATTTGGACATATTCATTTGTCTCAATCCATGAGCAGTCAGGATGATCAACGTTTGCTCGGATAAAAATAGAAAACCTATATTGGGTCGGTATTTATGTTCCACTGTTACAACCCCTGCAGGATCCTTCTGGTTGGGTTGGGCATTTATCCTTCATATCCAGCACTCGTACTCGTACTCGTCGTCTTCCGCTTATCCGGAACCGGGTCGCGGGGGCAGCAGACTCAGCAGAGACACCCCGCGTCCCCCCCCAGGACACCTCCTCCAGCTCCTCCGGGGGGGCCCAAGGCGTTCCCAGCCCAGTCGAGAGACATAGTCCCCCAGCGTGTCCTGAGCCGTCCCCTGGGCCCCCTCCCGGTGGACGTGCCTGGAACACCTCCCGAGGAGGGCGTCCACGAGGGGAACGGTATAGATGGCCCGAGCCACCTCAACTGGCTCCTCTCGATGTGGAGGAAACGCAGCTCTACTCCGAGCCCCTCCCGAATGGCCGAGCTCCTCACCCTATCTCTAAGGGAGTGCCGGCCACCCTAAAGAGGAAGCTCATTTCAGCCGCTTGTATCTGGATCTCGTTCTTTCGGTCATGACCCAAAGTTCATGGCCATAGGTGGGATGGCCATAGGTAGGAACGTAGACCGATCGGTAAATTCACCACAACGGACCGGCACAGTGCCCCCATTGCTGCGGCAGCCGCACCGATCCGTCTGTCGATCTCCCGCTCCATTCTTCCCTCACTCGTGAACAAGACCCCGAAACTTGAACTCCTCCACTTGAGGCAGGAACTCCCCTCCAACTGAAGAGGACAAGCCACCCTTTTCCGGTTGAGTACCATGGCCTCTGACTTGGACTGACTTGGAGGAGCTGATCTTCATCCCAGCCGCTTCACACTCGGCTGCGAACCGCCCCAGCACATGCTGTAGGGGCTTTGGGTTTGGGGGCCAAGACCTACAACACCCCGGGGGGTTTTTAATCCCCCAGCAGAATAAAAGGGTCCCCGGGAGGGGCACTATCCAGCACCCCGGACAGGGACACCAAGAAGGGGCCGGTACTCCGCACTACCGCTCCGGGGGGGCCCCCTTAGGCCGAAAAGACAGTCAGAGACCTATCCCCGACCCGAAGGCGCAGGGATGCGACCCTCTCATCTACCGGGGTAAACCCCAACCCCAAAAGCTTGCAGGTGGTGGGCCCACTGGGGGATGGGCCCCTTGCGCTCTCGTTCGGGCTTGGCCCTGGGGCCCGGGTCCCGCGAGGAGCAACCCCCGGGACCCCGGCGCTCTCCGACGAGTCCCGACCCAGGCCCCGGCTCCAGGGTGGGACCCTGGCTCCGCCGTACCGGCGACGTGTCTCGATATATTTTTCCTCATGAAGGATTCTTGAACCCCTTTTGTCTGACCCATCACCTAAGAGCCTGTTTGCCATGGGAGACCCTACCAGGGGCATTTAAGCCCCAGACAACATAGCCTCTAGGATCATTTGAACACTCAAACCCCTCCACCACGTTAAGGTGGCGGTTCAAGGAGGGGATATCCACCACTGATTACTGATATGGGACACCTGAGGACCTGGTAAGGTCCTTAGTTTTAAACCCTGACTGCCAACTAACTAGTCTCCACCCTCCTTCGCAGGTTTGCTGCTGTCTTCTGCTTTGTAGATTATTGTGCTGCACATTACAAAACTGAGAAATACATCCTCCACTCATGCTCACCATACACCACTGATTCCACTGACTTTCACACTTCATATTGGAAACTTTGTTTTTAACCTCAGTTTGTGTTGAATACATTTCTATGAAGAACTCTTCTACATGGTGGGTCTCTCTTGTTGTGACCTCTGCACTGGGTCAGAACAACACAATATATGTCAGCTAAAACTGTGAATGTTTATTACTTTCTTTAGAGTCAGAAGTTTACATACACTAGGATTACTGTGCCTAGAAACAAATTAGCAAAACAACAGATGATGATGATGTGGCTTTGTGAGCGTTTGATTGGTTAGTTCTCAACATGTGACTTAAATGGAGGTAAATATGTGGATGTATATTAAGACCTCTCAAACACACTGCTTCCTTGTGGGACATCATTAAAAAATGACAGAAGTCAGCCAAGATTTCATGAAGTGAATTCTGGACCTTCACTAATCTGTTTCAACCTTGGATACAACTTCCAGATTCCTGAAGGTTCACATTTACTGGATCTGTTCAAACATACATAATTCCAACAACCTAACTTCAAAGCACAGTAGTGGCTGCATCATGGTATGTAGATGTTTTTAGGGCCTGGCGAGGCTGATCAGCAAACCCTGGAGAAGTCCTGTTGGGCCAGCTGTGTTTATGGGTCACAGGGGCCGTTGTATCGTTAAGTTAGTATCTGGGTTGATCAGAGTAGTCAGACCAGGCTGCTTGCTTCACTCTCTACAGCCAGCTTTCATCTGTACCATGTGACCACAATCAGCCTATAACATCAGCAATATGGTTATTTCAAATTCTAGTCAGATAAAAGATAAAAAAATATTTAAATTACACCTTTTCTGCACTTTTTGACATTAGAATGAAAACCAACATGATGCTATATTAAATTCAATTCAATTCAGTTTATTTATATAGCGCCAATTCACAACACGTCATCTCAAGGCACTTCACAAAAGTCAGGTACATACATTCCAATTAATCTTAATCATTGAACAGTGCTATAACGTTGATATAACGTTATAGCACTGTTCAATGATTAAGATTAAACAGTGCTATAACGTTGATATAACGTTACTATATACATACAGCATCTCATAAAAACACCACCATTATTACCACTCGGTCCCTGAGCAAGACCCTTAGTCCCAGAATGCTCCCTGGGCGCCGCACAATGGCAACCCACTGCTGCCTAAGGGATGGGTTAAATGCAGAGGACAATTTCATTGGAATGTAAAATTGCAATGACGAATAAAAATTATTATATTATTATATGTGTATTCCACAGACTTAATTAAAAACACTTGCAAAATTTTAACACTTGCTGAATTCAAAAACACTTATAGAAAAGGTGAACAAATGTACATGGATTGTGGCATGTAGTATTTGGGTTTCGCTGGTGTGGAGCAGGACCATAGTGCAAGCAGGAGGACCGAAGCCCACGGTGAGTAGACAAGATTTAATAATAATAGAAAACAATACGTACCAAAGGGTTTAAATACTGAGGTAGGAACTAAGGAAGGTAATCAGTGGGGGAATCAAGAACAGCTGGTGGAACAGGGAGGCAGATGCTAACTGAGGGAGACTGACTAATATAGCAACATGACAAAGGGTACCAGAACTATAAGGAAAATATAAACACATCTAATCAGGGAAGTAACAAACCTCTGAACAACAGAATGAATCTAATGAACTGAAATAAAGCAAAGGCAGAACATGGCAGTGAAGAGAAGTGAATTCATGGTTCCCTCAATGAACTGCAGCTACCTACACCTGGCAGAACTCATGCAGCCCCAAACCATGACACTCCCACCACCATGCATGACGGTAGGCAGACATTCTCACAGTTTGCTGGTTTGTTGGTGAACAAATGTGCAGACAAGGGCATGGGAGCCACACGGTGAGTCAAAGTGTTTTAATAATAATTTAACAGGCAACTTACAAACCATGAACAGGTCATCGAAAGCCAGGTAAACAGACATGAAACCGGTAGTAAAAGGTAGAAAACAGGAGGATCCAGTAGTGAGCAATGAAAACTAGACAGTATAAATACAGAAGCATGGAGGAGAAATGAGTTGTTGAGCTGTTGTTGAGCAGAACATCCAGGATAATATTCACTCTTTCCTGGTTTTAGCTACTGGTGTCAAAACCCAAATTCTGTCAGAACTTACAGAACTTTGTTTGACGTTTGACCACTGGCAGCAGCCTGAGAAGAGCCTCCTCTGAAGCAGAGTATTTCTCCAGGTCAGACACCCCAATCTTCTCCTGATGACAGTAAGATGAAGACCAGAGGGGCCCCTGAGCAGGAGACAGTTTATCTGTGGAGAGACTTTCCTGAACTTCAGAGACTTTTGGATCTCCTGGACCAGAGAACGATCATTCATTTTTCATTCAGACAGTGGAAAAGGTTGATGTTTCTCTGCAGACAGGTTCTCATTGATCTTCTCCTTGATTCTAAAACTGCCCTCTTTGGTCTGTGAGCTACTCCTGTCTTAGTCAGCAGACCTTGCAGGAGAGTCTGATTGGTCTCCACTGAAAGACCCAAGAGGAAGCAAAAAGTAAAGGTCCAGGTGTCCCTTTTGGACTCTGTAAGGCCTTGGTCCACAGCACTCTGATGGGACTTTTAGATTTGGTTTAAAAAATTTAGAACAAAACAGAAATGTTTTTTTTTGGTTACCATCAGATTAACTCCATCCTTTGGGAAAAGGTAAGATGGGACATGAAGAGCAGCCAGAAAACCCCTGAACACTCGATTAAACGGCCAGAACACCGTTTTGGTACAGCCCTCCCCCTCAAAAACTGTTGAACCAATATACACGAGGCTGCTTGATATCGATGACACTCTGTCGGGTTTCTGATTTTTAAAAGATCAGGTTCCTTTTGAGTGATCAAAAGCAGTTTCCAGGATAACATCTTCCTGCCTCGGATCCAGGGGTTGTCAAAATTCCTCCATCATACTTGCCTTCTCATTTTGGTCTGAAAAAAACAGGAATGGATGAACATTCAGTCAGGTTTTTGGGCAGCTTCCCCCCTCCTGGTCTCCAACACATCCTCCAGAACCGTAGCAGTGACCAGCAGAAGACTGGGATGTGGCACAGAGGGGAGGTTCTTGATGTCTTCTGTGGAGATGCCTGGTGCCCTCCCCCTCATCTCGAACTCTTCCTGAAGTTTCCCCTTCTGTGGGTCAGTGAATCTGACCTTGTCACCAGCCAAAAACCCCATAGGAGGGTTTTGTTTGGCTGCTGCAGGTGGGGGTTTTATAGAGGAAGAGAGGGAAGCAGTTTCCCCCTGATGAGGTTTGTCAGCGAACATCCATGAGGGGAAAATTGAAAATCAGCCCAGGATCCCTTTTTTGTGGAATCAGAGGAATTTTGCCCTTCCATCCAGACCTCAAAGAAAACAGAACTGGAATTGTTAAAGCGCAGTTTTCTTTGGTTTTCAGTAAAGAATGATGAACAAGGTCCCCCAAGCTGAACTTTTCTTTCGCACATTCACTCTCTGAAGGTGAATGGAAATATGAACTGGATTCTGGGGGGTTTTGTCTTCGCCCAGCCGAGTGAACTTCTGGGTTAAGACTGTTTTCCAATGCCAGCCCCCCCCTTTGTCATCACTTTTTGAGGGGTTGATCCCCCAGGTGGGATTTTAAAGATTCTTATGCCTGCAGATTTTCGGGGCGTCCCCTGCTTCATCTCCTTAAAAAAGTTCGTGTGTTTTCACAAAACCTCCTGCTTCCTTGTCTTAAAAGAACAAAGTTGTCCCCAGCAGCTGAAAGAACAATATATGAAGGAACATCAGACTGAGCAGGGGCCACCGTGAACAGGTTTTTTTTCTTTTCTAAAAAATTGACAGTTTATTTTTTTTCTTTTAGTTTTTGATTTTTTATTTTTTTTCATATTTTTTATTCCATTTTTTTTTCTCAGGTAAAATTTATGGAAACTGGGTTTCATTTTAAAAAAAACATGTTTAAAAAAAACATACCAAATAATAATAAAAGGGCAAAATTCAAATAGATATAAAAAGGTTTTAACAAACATACAACAGTTTTAACGAAAATATCAAATTAAAAAGAAATAATAAAAAAAAACATTAAAAACAGGAACACCCATTCATTTTATTTTTTCTGTTTTCCCTTAAAATGGGGTTTTAAACCTTCAGTTACATTAAAACTGCACAGCCCAGTCCCGTTGTAGTTTGTTAGAAAAAGATTTTCCAACCTTTAGCTCCCTAACCCTAACCCTATGAAGGAACAGTAAATCTAAATTTTTTGAGACGTCGGACTTGTCTTCACAGGTTTCTTTAATCTCCCCTTTTTTTGGGACAAAAAAAACGTTTTTAAAACAGAAAAAAAAGAAGTGTTTAGTTTTAGGAAAGTTTTTGAAGAGCGTTTGAGACCCACTGTTCCCCTGTCAATGTGGATGGTTAATTTTAATCCATCTGACTCCGTAAAAACCACTGACCAGACAAGGTCAGCCAAGGTCAAAAAAGACCCCCCTCCGGTTACAATGAAACATCCTTACTGAAGTTAAAGGTTACAGAATGAGGCCAAACTTTGTAGGGAAAAAAAAGCATTTAATTTTAGAAAAGCTCTTGTTTTATTAGCAGTTTTAAGTATTTTTTCATCCCTCTATTGGATGGAAATTCTTCTGAGAAGCAAAAATGTTTAGTTTCTCTTGAGGAGTTCTGAGGCCCGAAGGAAAATGTCTTCCTTTATCATTTCTCATGTATTATAAATTTTGGGTTCGTACAAAAACCTCAAATGAGAGGCTAAAATCATAATGTGTCTCCATAAATTTTGTTACTGTTTTTTACAAGGGCGGCCCCAAAGTGGGAAAAAAGTAAAAATAACCCCAGCAAACACTAGTGTTGTGAAGGGATTAAATATACAACACACATGAAGATCCTGTGGAATAAACAACAGTTATAAATAAGACGTGGTGCTCATCACACGCCTACAGAGTGAAGGGAAATGTGATTTATATCTAACTGCCTTTTGGTTTCTATCTGCCCGCAAACAATCTGGAAAATAAAATTAACCTGGAGACAAAAATTTTGAACCCGAAAAACATCTTAGTTTTTGTACCATTATGACGCTGCAGTTTAGAAAAAATTATTATTTTTGTGTAAAATTAACATTTTAAAGAATTTCACAGATATGAAAAAAATGAGATTTATTTTTCTGCGTAAAACATCTTCACTACAACACAGTTTTTTTAGTCTAGTTAGAAAAATATTAGTGAAAAAAAAATTTACCTTAAGATGCAGTGAGTACAGTAAGATGCAGGCCCCCTAGTGGCCGATTAGCAATTACAAAAACCCAAAGATCCCCCCTCCCCACAGAAACCCCCACTCTAAAACCCATTCCAGTGATTAATGGTAAATCTAGTTTATTTGCCAAAATAAACTGAAATGCTGCTTAACAAAGCAGAAAAAAACATGTCTTAGAATGGATCAAAGAGAAAAAATGAGAAAAGGGCCCACTGTGTTTAAAATAAATACTATAGTAAAAATTATATTTTTATATTGTGTAAAATGTGAAATTAATGAACACAATTTGTTTTTAAATTACGTAATTAAAAAAAACAAAAACTTGATTCCAGAGTTTCAGCTAAGGGTTTTTTCAAAACATCTAGTTTTTTAAAAATAAAAAGACCCCTCAGGACCCCCAAGTCTCCACACCGCTGTTAAAATACCAGGTTTTATGTTGGCTTGTTGGAAATGAGACGATGAAAACTTTTAAACTTTCTCCACATATAATGTAGCGAGTATCTCGTACAATTCAACTGAAAAACTAATCTGTTAGAGGGGAAAAAAATATGTGCACCTTGGACTGATACTTTGTTGAAGCAGCTTTTGGTTTAAGTTTAGCCCCCGTCTTCTTTGGTTGGAGTCTGTCAGCTTCACACATCTTCACTTCACCATATTTGCTCCTCAGCCTTGCTAAAGTTCTTCACATCTATCAGACTGGGAGAACATCTCTTGTCCACAGCCCTTTGGGGGACCCTACAATAATTTAGTTCTGGACTTTGACTAGGTCATTCCAACTTTCTGATGAAATGATTCATTTGATGATTTTAATGTATAATTAGACTCACTGTGATGCTGAAAAATAAATCTATCTTCATCTTCAGATGCCTAGCAGACACCTGGAGGTTTTGGGTCAAAGTTACTGACTGGTATTTAGAACTAGTTCTAATTTATTTTGGACAAGTGTTTTTTTTTTTTTTTTTGCAGAGGTTCAGCTCCAACAGACAGATGAAACTAAGCTCTACAACTCTGGTTTAAACGCTAAGATGCTGAGCTTCTACTTTAAAGTTAGCATAATATTAATGAAATGTTAAATTATCATGGAAACAGTCAGAATAATGTTGATCTTTTAGCCGCGGAGCCGCAAACTAAAACTCTCTTTATCAGAGCAGAGCGGTTATTATTGCCCTCTACTGGACACAGACGGTAACTGCAGCTGTTTAATCAAGGTGAAGAATTTACATACAACTTTCACTTCCGGTCTGTCCTTTCATATTAAGGCAATAAAAACAAGTTAATAGTTTCCTCCGTTATTAGTGGAATAAAAGGATCTTTAAGTTGAAAGCTGTTTTAAAATTTTACTTTTAGTCAGAAATCAGCCAATTAAACTCTTTCCTGAGGCGACTCTGTGACAATATAATATTTTCAGGTATTTATTATTTTCTTAATTAGACTTCGATTCTTTTGTCATTATTGTTTTATTTTACTATAAACAAACTTGCTTAAATTTAAAAGAAAATATTTTACAACTTTGAAACTAAATGAACAATGATAAATTATTGTTTCTATTTCTATACACCTGTTGGACACCTTGTGGTCTGTCTCTGATCAACTTCACTGTAAACATGATCCTGAAGGGATCTCTAAGGGATGGGTTAAATGCAGAGGCCAAATTTCATTGTAATGTCCATGTGCAATGACCAATAAATATGATTATTATAAAAATATGCAGATTTTTATTTCCAGGATAATTCAAACAGTCTATTTAGTTTTTTATTTTTTTTTACCGCAGTTTCTATCAGCATGACATTATGTCAGATTTTTGTTATATTTTATTTTTAGCTTATTGAATTGAAAACTAATAGGCACAAAGGTAACAATTCATGATAACTATGTTTCATTAACAATAATAATAATAATAATAATAAATACCCATTTCCCACTGGTGGTGAGATATTGTAATCACTATTATTCATATTGTTTAATTAGATGTATTCTTTAGGTTTGTTTTAATTGAAATTTTTATGAAGTCAGATAAAATTAGCTTAAATTAATGTTGTTAAACATGAATAAGATTCACTGCAGGGTTAAATTCAGTCTGAACAGAAGCATCCTGTTAATACAGTGATGGTTATAAAACAGCAGCTAGCTTTATAATTCAGTGTATTGTCACAGAGTCTCCTCAGCAAAGAACTTAATTCACTGCTTTCTGACTAAAAGTCTAATGTTTCAGGGAGAAAACAACAACTACAAAATCATCATTTTCTCTGTTGTAGTGAATTAGAAGCAGCTCCACAGAGACTCAGAGCGGAGCTACCGATGCTAACAGACTCCAGCAGCAGGTTGAGACACCTTGGAGGAGGTTTTTAGCTCTGAAGCTGATCTTCACTTCTGCTCCCTGTTTTACACACAAACTCTGATCATCAGCAGCTGCAGATCTACAAGCTGATGCTGAACGAAAAACGTCTTTCAGTTTACAGTCGCTCATTTTTTATAATCAATCAAATTCATTATTAAACTAATGTTAAAGGATTGTAGTGTGTAATACAGTCTGCGACCCCAAGGAGGGGGGGACAAGACCGAGTTTTGGGCAAAATATAAAATCTTTATTTTTGTTTAGTGCAGTTGTGTAATATTTGCACTTTACTGAAAATGTTTTATATTTTATAAATTAGATGTTTCTGCCATGCTTAATGCCCTGATTGCAGCATTTTTTTTCAGTATAAAATAATAATAATAATAATAATAATAATAATAATAATAATGTTTGTAGTTTTTTCAGGCCTTAATTATCAGAATTAACAATTGTTAATCTTTTTAGGATGATTTTTACTTGAGTAAATTTAAAAGGTTTTTTTTTAATTTAGTTTTTATCTAAAGCAGTAGAAATTATTATTATGTCTATCTCTATTTTTTCTGTTCCAATAAATTTTTAAAGAATGTCCTTTTCAAAAAAACAAAAGTATAAAAAAAAAAAGTTAAGCTTTTTTTTTTTTTTAACCGGTTTTTTTTTAGATTGGGTTATCAAAAGGTATTTAAAATGAAAATATAATTTTTTGGTTTATTTAAGTTTTTTCCCCCTTTAAACCCAACTCCCTCCCCCTGTTGCCTAAGTTTTAAACTACAAATTATTTATCATAATTTATTTTTCCAAATGGATTTTTTTCCTTCTTTAACCTAAACCCCCCTTTAAAAATTTTTTTATGAAGTCAGTTAAAATTTCCGTAAATTAATTTTTTAAAGATGAATTAAGATTCACCCCTGCAAGGTTTCCCCAATTCATGGTTCCCGGACATAAAAACAATCCTTAATAAAAGCTTTCCCCAAAAAAATTGGACCGTATATTTTTTTAATCTCTGGTTCTATCCCCCTTACTCCCCTCCAACAAAAATTTTAAAAAACCCCCAAAAACCCTCCCCCCGATTCACCTTCTGGTTTTGGTCCCCCCAGAAAATGCCCCCAGCCCCCCCCATCCCCGGAGTCTCTGCCCCCCCGCTGTACTCCCCCAAAAAAGCCCCCCTGAGAAGAATTTTCCCCCACTGGCCCCTTTGACTTTTTAACACTCTCTGGAAAAATACAACAAAAGTGAAATTTCCAATGTCAAAATAATCCAATATATACCCCCCCATAAGACAACCCCCCCTTCCAGGTATACAAGTGTTTTGTTTTGAAATACTAAAGGAAATGTTAAAAGATATTACCCCCCGTCAGCCCGCAAAATAAAAACTCTCTTTTTACTCAAGAGGGGGGCCTTTTTTTTGCCTTCTCCACAACACGGCGGTTAATTGCAGCTATAAATAAGGTAAAGGTGAACATGTTTGAAATATGTTAAAACGGGGTTTTTTTTTTTTTTTAAAAAAAATAAAGGAAAATAAAGAAAAAAATCTGATGGTTTTTATTTTCAAAGGGTTTGATTGGTTTAACATTTATTTATGTGTCTGACTTTATGTTCTGAGTTTACTCTGCATTCCAATTTGGTTCTATTATTAAATTAATAACTATATATAAAATTTTCAGTGCTCATTTTTTACTGGTGGTGAGATATTGAAAGCAATAGCTCACACCTCAGGAACTGGGCACCACAGATGCAGGGCTGTGTTTACTACCTGTTGTAGGGTTTTTTTATATGATGTAGAAAAACTTCAATTTAAAAACCCCTTGTTTACAGTTGCCCTTTAGTCTGTTTAAGTTCTTTAGTGAAAAAACCCTTAGTCTGTCGTTTTAACCTTTTAAAAACCCCCCTCTTTCCTTGAGGTTACATTCATCCATTGATTTTATTTCTTTCTTTTTTTGTTGTGGTTTTTCTGTAAGGACAACCTGGAACTGTCTTGTACAAATACTATACCTGACAATTGACTGGTGGTTTTTTCTTCCTATCCTATCCCCCCCGCCTCCCTTCTTCTTTGTCACTGCAACTCTTCCTAATTTTTTTTTGTAAAACTAATGATTTTCAAACCTTACTTCCCAAAAAAAATCATCATTGTTTGTGGGGTTTTTTAACCCTTACTTTTAAATTTGTTGACCAATCCAAACCCCCAAAAGTTTTGTCTTTTTTAGCAAAAAATTGTAACTAAAAATCCCCCGCAACAAGTAATTTGTTGTTTTCATTAGACGTTTTTCAAATTTTAAATTTCAACTACAGTTTAAAAAAGTACAGTTTTCGTTTTTTAAAATGCCATCAAAATTAAAGACAGTTATTGTTGGTCCTTCAACATGTATTTAATTGAACACCGTATGTTGAAAAACAATCAGTAAAAAGGGGTTCCCTCTTCTACAGTTAATCTGTGATCAGAAAAAATGTTCCTTCAGTGAAAAAAATGAGATTTTTCCCTATTTTCGTGGACTCATTTTTAATGCAGTGCAGACAACAACCATGGAGTCCAAAACCTGACATAGGTAGGAAGAAGTGGGTCTAAAACAGTCAGAGCTTCAGCACCCTGGACAGCTCTATGCTTTCAAAATAACTGATGAGCAGCTGGAAAATTGCCTCATTTATTGGAGTCTTTGTTAAATTCCAGGAATGGTTTTACTTTACCTGAGTCCAAGAAGGGGCTCACTGTGAGGATCCAAAGGTCTGAAAGCTTCCATGTATTTTTGACTCTCCCCTGGTTTTCTAACTAACCTGGATCATTCTGACAATTTCCATTAAAATGCCAAATAAGGAACCAACTCTTAAAATTAATGCAAAAATTCGTCATCGTCGTCGCCTTCCGCTTTTTTCGGGGGCCGGGTCGCAGGGGCAGCAAACTCAGTAGAGACACCCAGATGTCCCTCTCCCCAAAAAAAAAACCTCCTCCAGCTCCTCCGGGGGGGAAAAAGCCCAAGGCCGTTCCCGGCCCCCCGAAGGACATTTGTCCCTCCAGGGTCCTGGAAAACCCCCCAAGGAAGGCGGTTTCCAGGGGTGCCCCGAGCACATCGATGTGGAGGGGGCAGGGGGCTCTACTCCGGGGCCCCTCCCCCAGGCCGAGGTCCTCACCCTATCTCTAAAGGGGGGGGGCCCCGGCCACCCCAGAAAAGGGAAAACCCATTTTCCCGCAGCTTTTAGCCGGGATCTCGTTTTTTTTCCTTAAAGTGTTGTTTTAAAAATCCTTCAGTTACATTAAGCTGCACCCCTCAAGTCCCTTTGGAGTTTGTTAAAAAATGACGTTTCCCCCAACCTTTAGCATCCCTAACCCCCGCTGAAGGCCAAAAAGAATCTAATACAAAAATCTGTCATCAGAAGGCTGCAATGCCCCTGTTTTTTTGGAAAATTTTAAAGCTTTTTTTTGAAACACAAAAATTACTAATTGTTTTTCGCAGTTTTTTGTTTGGAAAACTAATAAAACCCCAAAAATTTATCTCTTTTTTTTGAATAAAACGTCACCCTTTAATAACAACAAAAACAAACTGCTTTCCAAGGGCAACTAGTTTTTAAAATTTCCCGAATTTTCTCCCGGATCTGCAAAACCTTGTGCTTGTAAAACGAACAGGAAGTGCCAGCATTACATAAAAAAAAAAATGAAGAAGAAAAACTGCGCACTTAAAATAAAAAAACAAAAACAGGCCCCCCAAGGGTTCACTGTGGGACAAACCCCAAAAAGCAGGAGGATGTTTAACCATTTAGTGGCCATTTACAAGATATTGTTTACATGCTGGCAGAGTCGGGGAGGGCAGGCCCAGGAATAATTTTGATATGATATAGTGTCTGTCCAATTCTGATTTCCTCCAGTGAAACAAGTCACCAAGGCAGAAAAAACAGCTATTTTGATATATATATATAAAAAATCTGTTGACATTGACATTAAGTAGCCGGTGGACTAAGTAGAGATGAGTTGAAACCTCTTTCATATGCATGAGAGGCAGAGATTATAAGTGCTGAGTAATATGTATCTGAAGGGCAAAGAGAAACTGCAGTTAAGAGACTGCATGTGCACAGTTTTCTTCTAGGGGCATTCGAGGAAGATGCTTTGGAGAGTTGAAGCCTGAAATTGCGATAACTGCAGTGTTTTTGTGGGGTTTTTTTTAGAGCTGATGTTCTGCAGAAATATTAAACTGCCCCTGTTAAAAGTATCAGAGTAAATAATACAACAATTGGAAATGTGTACACATGTAAAATTAATAAAAAATTGGCTGAGACACACACATATGCACGCACACACAGACACGAACAAATATGGCGAGTAAAATACATTTATGATGGAAAAAGTAAAGTATGAATGTTAAATGCCAGCATATGTTTGTCTAAATGTCTGTTCATATGTCTGTTCATATGTTCATCTAAGTGTTCGTCTACATGTGGGTTTATTTGTCACTAACATTTGTTTGTCCAAGAAATGTCTTTTTCCCTTTTCTCTTTATCTTCGAGAATAAATAGTTTCACAAACGAATGACAGAAAATGTATCAGAATAGCAGAACTCCTTGGGGTTGTTGGCCTCTTAGTGCTTAGAAAGTCTGAACTTATGATTGGAAAAAGTTTGAGTATCTAAATTCAAAGTGAGCGCGAGTGGTCTGCATTTACCTTGTAGTCTAAATGAAACGGAATAGAAAATAACTGAATGACATTTTACTGGAGAATAAGGTTGTCCATTAACAGAATTGATTGTTTTTACAGAATAAACATGAAGATTTATAGTAAACAAACAAAATGCATAGCCTCACTGAAGCACCCCAACCATGTCAAACCAGCGTCTGTACAGATAAATCGCAAAATATGCTAAACTTAAAAATTTGGATTGGTTTATTTTTGTACTTCCTTCCAATACACAAAATAACCAAATTAAATAACTCTCAACCCCCAAAAAAACAGAGAAGAGGGAGAATAAATTCCATTTAATCTGGTCATACACAAATTCTGAATTAATTACTAATATTTCAGCTTATCCTAGTAATTAAACAACTTAGCAGAACTGTGTTTATTAATGATTTTGGGTTTAATAGAGTATTGTTTAAATTCAAAATAGCTACCAAGTTAAAATGCTGATGAACGTTTCTATGTTAAAGGATTATTGGCTACAATAGTTTCACTGTTGATGTTTTCACCTCAAACAGCTGAAGAACCGGTGTTAGAACATGTTAGAACATTATGATTTAGTGATCAGACTGGGTGAAAATAATCAAATAAAAAACAAACAGGATCAGAAACAAATTAATTAACAGTCGGTAAGATACAATACACAACATGCGTAGATTTAATTTAAACAGTGAAGCATTCAGAGAGTGAGGATGAAAAGAAAATGAAGGGACATTTTACAACTTTTAGTTACTGAGTAAAATAACGTGAACTAGGCATTAAAGATTTGTTCAGTGGCCAAATGAAAAACACTTATGAAAACTTTGAATTACACATACTTGGAAACCCTGTGAGCAGTTTTTTAAAGTTTCTCCAAAAAACTTTGTACCGTAGAATATTCTTCTCTCTATTGGTGCTAAACTCAGTATTGTGGGAAAATCTGTATTACAAACATTCGGTTTTGAAAGGTTTAGATGCATTACAATACCCTAAGGACAAGCCACCCTTTTCCTTAGCGTATTGTAATGCATCTAAACCTAAACCGGAAAAGGGTGGCTTGTCCTCTTCAGCTTGGAGGGGAGTTCCTGCCTCAAGTGGAGGAGTTCAAGTATCTCGGGGTCTTGTTCACGAGTGAGGGAAGAATGGAGCGGGAGATCGACAGACGGATCGGTGCGGCTGCCGCAGTAATGGGGGCGCTGTACCGGTCTGTTGTGGTGAAGAGAGAGCTGAGCCGAAAAGCGAAGCTCTCAATTTACCGGTCGGTCTACGTTCCTACCCTCACCTATGGCCATGAACTTTGGGTCATGACCGAAAGAACGAGATCCCGGATACAAGCGGGTGAAATGAGCTTCCTCCGTAGGGTGGCCGGGCACTCCCTTAGAGATAGGGTGAGGAGCTCGGCCATCCGGGAGGGGCTCGGAGTAGAGCCGCTGCTCCTCCACATCGAGAGGAGCCAGTTGAGGTGGCTCGGGCATCTATAGCGGATGCCTCCAGGACACCTTCCTCGGGAGGTGTTCCAGGCACGTCCCACCGGGAGGAGACCCAGGACACGGCCCAGGACACGCTGGAGGGTCTATGTCTCTCGGCTGGCCTGGGAACGCCTTGGGCTCCCCCCGAAGGAGCTGGAGGAGGTGTCTGGGGAGAGGAACGTCTGGGTGTCTCTGCTGAGTCTGCTGCCCCCACGAAGCGGAAGACGATGAGTACGAGTACAATATGCTAAGGAATTTTGACATTGTGGAACATTGAGAAAAATTCTACAACTTTAGATAGTTGTTTATGATGTTAGACTGGATGCGATTTGCTTAAATGTACGGTTTAGTGGATCAAATTCTACAGATCAAAATGTTTCAAACGACAGAACTGGCCGCTTCGAGTCTGTGGTCGAAGGACTATTTACTTGTTTTTTGAGGATTGCTTGAACAGGAATTTAGCATCTTTATCATTGTCACAGATTAGAACGGGAAATCTGATCGCCAGGAGATTCTTAAAGAGTATTTTCAGATTCAAAGGGAAACATAGATTTTGGAAGAATTTACTTACAAACCACCACCTGGAAGTACGAAAGCAAAATGATTAACATGCAACGTCTTTTGAGGAAGTCCAATAAACTACTGAAAGACAGCTGAACAAGATGATTTACACATAAAATCAAGCAAAGGTCAGTTTATTAGAGAACTTTCTGAGGATAATGCTCATAAAAGATGTTAATTTAAAACAGAGATCATTCTACAGTGCATTGTAAGATTATTATTTCTATGTAATGGCAACTGAACTATATTTCTATTAATCTGGGAATAGAAACATGAGCCACAATCACAACAAACATCAACTGATAAGTGACAATAACTTGAATCTACACTTCCTGCATTAATAAATTTTGAATTAGTTAATAAAATTTAGGAAGCTAGACTTTACATAGATTTCAAGTTAAAACCTATCGATGAGACAGAAGAAGAAGTTAGGGCTAGGAAAAAGATGCACAACAAAGTTCATATAAAATGAATATGTCAATAGCAATAGGAGAACGATGAGAGAATATGGGTATTAATGTTACCTTTGACCCCGAGAGAACTCTGTGGAAAGGTTTCCCTCCAACTGTAAGATGAGAATGTCAGTGTTGAACGGATGCTTAAATGTACGTGTAATTTCACTGCAATTCTGAACTTTAACAGATGTTTCCAGGAAATATTTTACTTCTAAAGGCTACGAAATGGTTTTTGGATTGGAACCCAGAACTAAGATAGAGAGAAAATAGCATTAAGACAATAAGGTTTTGACTCAGGAAAGGAGCAGCATAAAGCAGCAGGCTCGGATATGAACTAAAAGTACTGAAGGAAACTGATCATACATGTATGGAAAAAACAAGTGGAGTTAAAAAGTGGAGATAGCGGGAGAAGAGTAAAAGACTGGAGAGCACGACTTGAAACAAAGTAGGAACACTATAATATAAACTAACATAAAGAAATGTGTTGCAGACAGTACAGAAAGAAAACATAAATAGGCCCTAACTCAATTAAAGCATATTTATGTAGAACATAAATATGATATAAGATAAAAACAATAATCAGAGGCAAGACTCCTACAAAACAAACTTCAATAGTGGACTTAATTGCATTGGAAATACTTTGAATCTAAACTCCAATAAATTGACAACACTGCATTACTAAAAGGTTTTTTACAGTTCAGGATACTGGATTCTAAGTCCTTGCAGTTAAGTTCTTCACAAATAAATTACTGTTTGGGATGCACAATTGTGATCTATATTTGTAAGATAAAATAGGTGTCTTGTTTTCTTTATACAATAAATTTTAATAAATGATTTGATACTGAAGGGAAGATAATAGGAAAAGCAATGTTCCTTTTAAAGGCAAAATGTAGTTTTGACATCTCTTTCGCTAATAGAGAAAGTAGAATGTGATCTGGACGTCTTTCAAAGATTATATGGTAAACCTCTTGACTGTGTATACAGACAATTAGAAATTATCTTAATCTTCATTTCAACCTGGAAAGACTCACAAAGAGAAGACAGGGATGTAATTAGAAAAGTTTATTGGTGAATGTTTATTTCTTTGGTGCTGGACCCCAGTGGAAGACGTGAATGCTGAGAATGACATGCGTTTGAATGAACATCTTAGGGTTAGATTTAGAGATCTCTTCCACCCTGGGATCTGATCCTGGTGGTGGAGTGGAGGTCTGAGGAGATTTGGAAGGAGTTTGGAAGCCAGATGGTGGAGATGGGGTGGTTTGCTGTTTGCCTGACAATGCGAAGAGATGCAGATGCAGATTAGATGTAGGGAAGCTGGTAACTCCTTGGGTAGCTGCTGTAGTAGCTGCCCCAATCTGAATGCGTAGTCTGAACTGCTTAGAAGACACTGTTGCACTAAGCTAAAATTTGCCTCAGAAACCTGAGAAACCAGGAGAAGGACATGGGCTCCTCCTGTGGTAGAAAGAGGCATGCTGGCGAGCTGAGTCTGTGACCTTTAAATGCGAACTTAAGCATAGCTTAGAAGGGCAGAACGGGTCATCTAGAATAGCAATTAGGAATGAAACATGGGCTTTCCCATTAGAATGTAGGAGGAAGATTTTGAATTGATCAGGAAAGTACTTGAGATTTGAGAAAGCTAGATTTTAAGATGAAACAAACCAGTTATTAGGGGAAGTAAATTCACCTAGCCTGAAATACCCGTTGAAGGCTTTGAGCATCATAGGATTAACAATAGAGATGCGTTCCCCCCAAAAATATGCCGAGGCTGAGGCCGATCTGAAAGAGAAACGAATGGAAGGGAAGAAGTTGTCAGGTTCTGTATTATTGTGTTTTCTTTTGGTGCATTCACCGTGTTCAGCCTCTAGAAGGCGTGGAACCTGGAGGAGAGGTGACAGGTGTTCGCTATTCCCCTGATTACCTGCAGAGGACTATTTAAGGAGGAGGCTGCTAGCTACTCACTGCCAGAGTGTTGCCCTTAGTGGTACAAACTAGCCACACAATCTTGCATTGTTCTTGTCTTGTTCCTCAAGTAATCTTGCATTTTTGTATCCTGCAGGTTTCCTGAAACCTGAACTGCCTTGCATAGAATCCTGCTGGATAAACCATTCTTAAGAAGGAAGCTATCCTGTTTCCATGAACAAAGATTCAAGTCCTTCATGACTTCGTTGGATCACACCTGTTGGCAGCCTCCTGGTTCCTGTGTACCTTGGACCTCCTTCTGCGAACCCTGTCCACCCTCCTCCTACCTCGCTCACCTTGGATTACAGACACTCCTGGTTTATCATATCCACCAACCCCAGTATCTCTGGCTAACAGTTACCTGGTTTCTCCATTTCCCCCTCTGGCGGATACCTCCACCATTTCTTGTAAGACAGATTTATTATCTTCATGTTTTCAGTCCCTCAGTTACCCCTGCTTACTCTCTTGTTTATTTTTACAGTTCGCATTCTGGTTCCAGTTCCCTGCACTTTTCTCACTGTTGTAATAAACACTTTAACGAACATTACCATCTCCAGGATTGCTTCTGCATGTGGGCCAAATCCGTTAAATACAATATGACAGAAGGATGGCGAAAAGAGTGGATAAAGTGAGCCTGATGGTCGAAGAAGGGGAAGGATGAGAAACTGGCAAGGAGACAAGGGAAAAGGTAATGATAACAGGTTGAGAGTAAGAGCTAAACTGAGCCTAACGAGTGGAGGAGAAAAGATTAAGCTGAACGAGCTTGTAGAGGGAATGCAATAAACCTGATTTGGCAAGGGAGACGCTGAATTAGCTGAGCCTAACAAGGAGAACGGAGGCTTGGTCGAGCCTGACAAGGCATAGAGGGAAAATAATGAAAGCCTGACAAGGCAAGAGGATGAGATCTTGTGGAACCTGAGGTGAGACTTGAATGTGCCAGGCAAGGCGAATGATGTAGTCCTGACTAAGCATGGAGGTTTGACTGTACCTGATGAGGTAGCGAGTGAAGGGTTGGCTTGTATAAAAGAGTGAGGGAGAGAAAAGAAATAGCTGCGCCTGTCATACACGGAAGGATGAGCCCTGGAGAGGCTGAGTGTGAGGAGATGAGGTGGTACCGAGTTGTACTGTTTACTCAGTCCTCATAATTACTTTTAAATCAAACTAATCCCTGATTATTTAAATTTGAGTAGCAATTAAAGTAACACAAGTTTGGTCTTTTTCCAGAACGATCATTCACTCCGCCATAGATTTCTAACAACAATGATAGATTATTTACAGTTCTTACTTCGATGTGAAAGAATGAGGCAGAAAATAAAAGTAGAATCTGATTTCTAACTGGCTACCAACTATGATGAGGCTGGACATTTCCAAAGTCTTCTTCTAATTAATAAATTAACACCTCCTTCCCTGGAAGCAGCTGGCTCCCAGTGAAGCTGAGCACATACTCGGAGAGTACCTGAGGAGCAGCTGGGCGCCAGTAGAGCGGAGAAGGGAAGCTGACTTGGCAGAGTTGGAGGCGAACTCCGGACGCTGATTGAGATGAATGGAGCACTGCAGAGAATCCATGAATGGGATGAACAAAGCAGAATTTTCGTTTAAACTCCATTAGTGAAAAACCATTAGAGGTGGCTGTAGAACAGATTGCATGTCTTAGATTTTCAGCAAACTATGACATGTTTATGTAAACTTAGGAAGGAACGAACAGCCTCCCTTGGAACTGTTTATCTTGTTTTGAGAAGTTCCAGGCGTTGGAGAGACAACGCCAAACATCACATTCCTTGTACAAAGCACAAAATTGCGGACTCCTTTAAGTATTCCCACCCCAAATACAGACGAATAAAGGCTAAACACTTGGAATAGAAGTTAGAACCAATCTTTTAGATCACAGAATGTTTAGAGAAACAACCCCTACCAGAAGTGAAGGTGTTTGGGGCAGGATACCAGCTTTATAATGAAATCTGACAAAACTGGCAGGTGAGAAGAGATATCATATAGTTTGAATATTAGTAGAGCAGCTTTGGTTGAATTATGTTAGTATTATAAAGATACAATGTCATTCAAACGTCCAATGGCACAAAATGTAAATAAACTATAAAAAGTTGCAGTTCCTGGGAAAATGCAGTGTGAATGCTGTAAGCTGATTTTTTTTGCTGTAAGCTGGCAGAAGTTGACTGCAGGAAATCGGCTAGAGAGGCTAAACTCCCCTGCAGAAAGAGGCTAAGGTTGACAACAGAATATCAGACATATGACAAATTAGCTGAAAATAGCAGAAATATTAACAAAGAAAATTGCCATCTGACCTGTTTAAATAGGAAGACTATCAGCGATAAAACAGGATAAAGTTACCTCAAAGCAACGTGTTTGAATAAATCAGTTGTTAAAATGCAAACCTGAGAAAATCTTTAAAAGGCAGGAAATAGCTGCCAGTAGATGAGCTGGAAAAACATAGACCGAAGCAAAAATGTAACCTAAGAAATTTAAATCATTGCTAAAATATGTTGAAATGTTACAAAATGGCATAAATTTCAAAACAACATAAAAGAATGAATAACAAATAAGCTTAAAAATGCAAAAAAATAACTAAAAATGCATAACAAGTCGGAGTGCAGGACAGAAAAATAGAGAGTAGGGAAACAGAGAGAGAGGAGGCAGACATGGAGTGAGACAGTGATAGACTGGCTTTGGCCACCATTCTCCATCCATTTGGTTCACCCCTGCAGCTTCACAGTAACAGTTAAGTGGCAGTTGAAAACTGTCAATTTCCTTCTACACTGAATAATATGGGATCATCTTGAACAAATATCTTACATATTGAAGCAGTATTAACTATCCAAAACATTATTGAATTGTTGGTGAGTCCTCCCCTTATATTTTGTATTGATCCCAATTGGTCCGGAGATGATACATGCCTGCGCTCAGGGAGTATGTTCAAGTAAACTGCAAAACCTACGGCTATGACACTTAATATTTCCAAAAAGCAGAAAGACGGAGCTACGGGTTGATGCATAAATTACTTCTGTAGCGTGAACTCTGTAAACAAAACAAAAGCAATGAGTTCATGAAAATTCAATCAAGTTTCAAAAACTTATCTTACTCAGAACACTGAATAAGATGGAGATGTCATACCCACGGTGTCAGTGTGCAGTTTGTATGTGCGTGCTGTGTTTTTTCCCTCTACTACAGGGTGTGACTGGTAGGTGCTGCGTCACAGGTCTTTGGAAACAGAGCTTAATCTGAAGGACTTCACAAGGAGCTGTAACCTGGAGGGAGGCTATGTGGTAACTGACCGTGATGTGCAGCTCTTTGCATATTCGTTTATTCGCGCTCTAATCGGCCTTGTTTTTTCCCTGCCTTTCAGACAAACATTCTGGATTTCCCCAGGCTCCTGCTCCATGTCTAGTCTGGGGAGTTTTTCAAAGATCGAAACCCCGCGAGTCAGCCGTGAGTCTCCCTACCACTCCTGCCTCTAGCCCAGACGCTCGAGGAACACCTCCCGGTGAAACCTGACTCCTGTTCACCGCAGGTTGATTGGAAACAGGTGTTGGCTTGTGTTTGTTGTTCCTCGTTCCTCTTGCTGCTGGTAGCCTCGTGATCGATTGTGGTCAGAGCTGCGGATGGTTCTGCCCTCCAGAGGCTGCTCAAGCTGCTTTTTCCTCCAGGTCTTCTGGTAAATTTGTTCGGCCAGTGGCGTTTTCTGCTCGTGCTGAGTCCTTTAATTTTTTTCGCCAGTAGTTGCTGTCTGCTTTGCTTTGATTGCTTGACTCGCCAGTGGCGTTTTCTGCTCATGCTGAGTCTACTTACTTTCTTCAGCAGTGGTTTACTCCTCGCTTTTGTTTATTCCTGTTTATCTGACTAGCCAGTGGCGTTTTCTGCTCATGCTGAGTCCTAAGGCTTGCTACCGTTATTGCCGTAACAGGGTCTTGACGGCGTTTTTTCTGCCCGTTCGACCCCTCTGTTGCCGCCTGTCCGTTGATCATAGACGGTATTTTGTCTGCGTCCTGTTTGGCTCCTCTGCAGCCTGAGGACGGTCATGGCATGTGTCCTCCCTGCCTTGGTGTTGAGTATCTCAGGGAGGCGCTTACGGATCACTCCTGCTCTAACTGCAGCGTTATGCCCCAAGGGGTGGGGTTGGCCCGGCTGTCCTTGGTGGAGCATCCGTTGCCACCTGGATAGGCATCGACGAAGCGGTCCGCTGCAGACATGCCTTTGGCGTCTGGGAGGAGGGCCAAGTGGCGCGGGCCCCCAGGACTGTCCACTGAGGTGGATCAGCTTCTAACGGAGCTGACCCAGATGCAGGCCCTCCTTCAGGCCCTCCTCTCTCCGGGCGGATGGTGGCCGTGACGGGACTGCCCCTCCTGAATAGGGCAGGTCCTCGACTTGGGAGGATGATGCTATTTCGGTCGCGGGCTCGGCACCCTTTTTTGAGAGGACTTTCTGGAGTTAGGCTCTCGGACCTCAGGTTTAGGGTCCAATGCCTCCCAGAAGGGTGCAGGGGAGCCGGTGTCTGGGGCTATTAGAGCTACTCTGGGCCGTTTGCAGCTGGATGTTCCGCCAGCCAAGTCTGCTCCATCTAGTGCCTTCTTTCGGCGTCTTGATGCCGAGGCCACCTTTGTTGTTCCTCCCTCGGCGGAGTACGTCCAGGAGCTGCATGCTTGCTGGACGGACACAAGGGCCTTTTCACGCCCGACAGCAGATGGCAGGCCCCTGGCTTCCATGCATGAGGTGCCCATGTTTGGGTTGGGCTGCATGCCCCCTTTCGAATCTGCCATTGCCTGATGAGGCTTTGAGGCCTAATGCCCGTTGTCCATGACCGCAATGCCGTGTCACGGACGATTTGCTTTGTAGGGTTCCCCGATGGGCCGGTTTGGAAACTCGCTCTCCCATCTGCTGCTGGGCCTCTCCTCCTCTTTGGAGTCAGTTCCCTTGGACCAGTTGACTCAAGGCTTGTTGGACGTATCTCTGCAGGCCTTTGCCCTGAAGATGCGTGAGCTGGGGCACATGCTCTCGATGCTGGTCCATCCTCGGCGCCAGGTGTGGCTGGCGGGTCTCCATAGACCTGCCCACCAGCCTGTTGCTGTTGGGGCAGCTGGGGGCTCGTTGCGGGGTTCCTTTCCCCTCCTGTTCCTTTCTTCGGGTCCACGAGCGTGGCTCCTAGACCGAGACCGGTTAGGGCCCAGGGAGACCACGGGGGCTCAGGCATCGCGACCAGTTCTGGCTGCTCAATCTGGTCAGCATTTTACCAGGCCCTCCGGGGCCAGGGGGCCCGACGGTGATGTTTTGGACCTGGCGGTCGGGTTTTCTTCCCCGGGACAGCTCAGTTGTTGGGGCTGTTCACGCCTGGGACTCGTGGGTGTTATCCACTCTGATACCGTCTTCAATTCCACCGCCAGCCTTCCGTCCCCAGCAGAGTCAAGATGACAGTCATCCGCGACCCGATGAAGGCTCTGCCCTAGACCGAGAGATCTGCACCTTTTCTGAAGGTTATGCCCTTTCACATGTTGACCACCAGGGAGGTCCTGCAGGCGATCTCTCCAGGCAACTGGTTCACATCTATCAACCTGAAAGACGCTTATTTTCATGTCCCCATTGCTCCTGATCATTGGTGGTTTCTCCGCTTTGCGTTTCAAGGGCGGCACTTCCAGTTGTGGGTCCTACCCTTTGGTCTTTCCCCCTCTCCACGGGTATTCACCCGGCATGTGGCAGCACCCCTTTCCCAAATTATAATGTGTATACAAGCGCTGACGATGCACTATCCAACGATTATGGAGTGAATAAAACAAGCTCTGTTGTAAACAAAGCTGTCTACTTTGTGGCTGTGTTACAGGTAATTCCACCAGAGAGCAACTCCTAAGAATAAGTCAGTCCTCTCAGAGTAGTCCTCTCTGGTTTCAACTCATCCAGAGCTTTTCTGAGATCCTGACTGGAAGTGCAGTGGCTCTCTGGGAATTACTGAAGAAGCCGACAGACAAAATGCGCAGGTATGCCCGTCAAGCTTCGACAGGATTGCAAGCTCTGCTCCTGTAACTACCAGTAAAATATCCGCTCCCTGGCAAACTGAACAAGCGAGTTTATCTTCCTTAGCACAAGAAACTGGGATTTCCATAGATCTGCCATCATTAGCTAGCTAACCTGATAACAGACGTGGAAAAGTAAACACCAAGACTCCTTCATCATTGTTCTCTGGGACTTTGATAGCACAAATCTCACTTATCAACGTCCGAAATACAGAGAGCATACCATGTTCCTCACCAGAAGCACTAACACTCTGGGACCACTGCTACGCAGTTTTAAAGGATGCCTGTAGAGGCGATTCCATTGCTTGTTAAACCACACATTCAAATCAAAGATCAACAATCCACAACGGCATTGTGGGTGTTTATTTCTTACGCAGGCAAAAGAAGTCCAATTTCCAAAACTCTGAAAGGGTTGCTTTTTACAGTTTATTTATCCAGTTTGGCAAGCAATAAACAAACATTCCATTCCATAAACAAACATTTAAATAATTATTAACCTACAAATAACTCTTATGATGAACCCAAATAAAATAAACACAAAGTAACCACCGCTAACTTTAACTATATTCAAAATAATAAAGACTAAATAACTCTAACAGATGCCTATTGTGCTGTGCCCTGAGCTGTTTCAGGACTCTGAACACACCAGCCTGTTGCTGCTGGGGCAGCTGGGGGCTAGTTGCGGGGTTCCTTTCCCCTCCTGTTCCTGTCTTCGGGTCCACGAGCATGGCTCCTAGACTGAGACCGGTTAAGGCCCAGGGAGACCACGGTGGGGCCCAGGCATCATCCTCACTGTTTTCAGTTTCAAAGTCTGACAAGATTTATGATGGTTCACATCATCATCCTCTTCATCATCTTTACCATCTTTAGTCTCTGAATAGTCAGAAGTGCCTCCATGATTATTTGGATCTGGGTTCCTGCTGGATTCTGCTGTTCCACAGTCCTCTTCTTTAATTTCTGCTTTTATCTGGTCACCTGAGCTGCTGCTTGAACAACTTATGAACAACTTTATCTTCACAATGTTAAAAAGAGGATAAAGATAATAACTAGAGAAAAGAATCTGATAAATATTATCAGTGAACAGTACAGTAGGTAAAATCAGAGATGCTACAATAGTGTGATAACCTTGAGTCTAAATTACAGTTTCACAATGTCATGGTATAATTATGAAAATTCTTAACCCTTCCGCAGTCCTAGAGGGGTCGCACGGACCTCATGTGTGCCATTCGAGTTTTCTCCTGTCTCTTTTAGGGTTTTGCCACATGCTCACATTTCATTTGTCAGAGCGACCCCACGTGCAGTTCTTTCTGGGGCCTCCCATGACATCTGCCTTGCTTGTACGAGCGCTTAGCTAGGACTGCGGGAGGGTTAAACACAAATGAGTAAAATTATTTACTTGCCTTTCTTTGAAACTAGCAGAAGAGCGGCGCAGAAGAGGTGAGCGGATGGACTCTACAGGCCTGGTTCCCACTGTGAAGCATGGAGGAGGAGGTGTGATGGTGTGGGGGTGCTTTGCTGGTGACACTGTTGGGGATTTATTCAAAATTGAAGGCATACTGAACCAGAATGGCTACCACAGCATCTTGCAGCGGCATGCTATTCCATCCGGTTTGCTTTAAGTTGGACCATCATTTATTTTTCAACAGGACAATGACCCCAAACGCACCTTCAGGCTGTGTAAGGGCTATTTGCAAAAGGTGGCTACTTTGAAGAACCAAAATATAAGACATATTTTCAGTTGTTTTACACTTTTTTGTTCAGTATTTAATACACATGTGTTAACTCTTTATGACTGGCAGGAGCGCCAGCGCTTCCATTTGCATATCTATTTTTAAACGCCTGTAGAATTGCGACCAAATAAGCTAGAACAATACTTTTTTTTGCAAATGAAACCACATAGTTCAACTTAAATATTCTACTCACCAGTTGTCCCAGGGCACGATTTTTATTTTCCAGAAACTGTTGCAGAAATCCAGTAAAAAATCGTAAAAAACAAATATTAAAATCCAGACCGTAGTAAAAAAAAAAAGACCGCAGTATACTTCCTACATCGGAATATGCATGATGACATTGGTGGATGAACTATCAAATGGTTTTCTTGCAAGCCAATGCCCGCAACAACCGGAAGTGATGTCATTTCCCGGTCTTTTTTCCGGGGATTGGTTGTCGTGGTTGTAGTTTTTCCCGCGGTACACAGATCTCTTCATTTTGCTCGCACTTTCACTTTCGTTTTGTCTCGTCATTCAGTATTTATTGCTCATTTACATACAAACACCCACACACCGGACACTCAACACACACTTACTCACACTTACACACCCACATTTATGGAGCTGCCAAAAGCCGGACAGACCAAACTGTTTTACACCTTGCTTGAAGCTTTGGAGCGTATTACAGCGCCGGATGAAGACGCCGAATCGGTCCACTCATCCAGTCTGGATTCGGCCGACAGTGGGGATGAAGCGGATTTTATTGATGGGATAGATCTTTCCCATGACATGTAAGTGTATATTTATGAAATATTACTTTTTTTCTGAATTAGAGAAAAATATACAAATGAAAGAATTTCACCGTGTTACGCATCATTGTTATATTTTGCGCATCATAGACACATCTTTTTCTGTGTGCAGCGTTGATGATGAGGAGGAGGAAGAAGAGACCTCCTGCTCCCCTGAGGCACCCAGTGCTCTGGAGAGAGGAATAGGAAGAGGAAGGAGTCAGCCTTCAACAAATAGGAGCTGCAGCAGTCGTTCTACTGGCAAGCACTCCAGGTCAGAGACACTCCCCAGTGATGGAGCTCGCAAGAGATGTGAAACTGAGCCTGACAACTTGCCACATCCCCCACCACATTTCCTGCAAAGCTGTGTACCACCCCCAGCAAAACCTCTCTGTGGATGAGCGCATGGTAGCCACCAAAGCCAAAACTGCCCTGAAGCAGTACATAAAGAACAAGCCAACAAGGTGGGGGATAAAACTTTTTGTGCTGTCAGACAACACAGGCTACACTGTTGATTTCAACATATATGCAGGGAAGTCAACCCTGGTAACTGGGAAGGGGCTGTCGTTTGATGCTGTGATGTCACTCATCAACAAAAACTACCTGGGATCAGGATATCACATTTATTGTGATAATTTCTACACCAGCCCGGTACTGTTCAGCCACCTTGATTACCTGTGGGACTTTTTGGGATACAAGAGTCGGCATCCCAAAAACAAAAGTCAATGCCCTTGTGGTAAATTGTGGCCAAAGGGGCTGAAGAAGGGCAGCAGACTTATGTTCTCTAGTGTAGCAGGTGGTTTATTTACAAAAAGAACAACCAAAAAATATGTACAAAAATGACTTAAACTTAAAAGTGGCAAAATAAACATAACTGTACAATTAACGTCACGTGTACACAGCTACACTGACCTGGTCCTCCCTCTTGAACTTCTTTCCTGATCTGCTTAAATACCCTCATGCCCTTTCAAACACAATTAACTCAAATGGAATCTTCCATCTTACAGGTATATTCCAACATGAGAAATAATCTCAAATCACTGAAGCTACTTCTATCTAGCGACAACCCTGTGTTTACGGTTGAACAATTATATCCTAACTCTAACACATCAAAACTAACAAACAAAACCCTAAAGTTTTGTTAATACTTTAACAGTTTCTTCTCCCCTCCTCACCTGGTCCCTCTTCTGACATCACTTCCCTGAAACCTCCAAATACAGGAAGTTAGGCCGCACCTCCTCCTTTAGTTCCTTAAACACAGGTAAGTGGTAAAATCACTAGCCGGAACCAGGCAAATGGTGTTCATCCATTTTACCACAGCCCTGAACAAGAAATCTCCCAGAGGGACCATCAGGTGGATCAGAGAGGGAGCACTCTTATTTATCAAGTGGATGGACACGAGGGAGGTGAGTGTCTGCTCCACTCTGCACACAGCCTTCTCAGGGGACTTTGTAAAAAGAGCATCCAAGTTTGGTGGAAAGTATAGAGCAGTGGAGGTGCCAGTTCCGTCAGCTGTGAAGGACTACAACCGCTTCATGGGGGGAGTTGACCTGTCTGACCAACTGATTGGCTCCTATTTCTCATGGAGAAAGAGCAGGAAGTGGTATTTGACAGTGCTGCATAACTTTGTTGACATTGCTGTAACAAACAGCTATTTGTTGCACAGTGAAATGTGTGGCAGACTGGAGCAGAAGCCCATGACACACCTGGGCTTCCAGGAGCAGCTGACAGCTGAGCTGTGTGGAGCACCCTCACAACACGACCCAGAGGCCTATTAGCACATCCCTGTTGCCATTGCTGGGGGGCTATCAAATCAAAGAAAGCTACACAGGGACGCAGAAAGTGCAGGCTGTGTGGGCAGTGCACTGCCTTCATGTGTGAGGCATGTAAAGTGCCTCTGTGTGTAATCGTGGACAGGAAGTGTCACAATGCCTATCACAGCTTCTCTGGCAAAATTGAAGGCTAATTTATGACTCTGTGCCTGTGAAAACACTATTGTAAATATCTGATTGTAAATAGCTTTTTGATGTTCATGTTGTCTTTTTGCACTTTGCTTTTTTGTATATTTTATCTATATAAAAAAATATAATTTGAATTTGTGTCCATCTGTTCTAAAGTTTCAGCACAGTAAAAAACTTTTATATTTTTTGTTGTTTATTGCACATTTTATTGTTTGAACATGCTCTTATGAACATATACAGGGGTTGGAAATGAAACTGAAACACCTGGTTTTAGACCACAATAATTTATTAGTATGGTGTAGAGCCTCCTTTTGCGGCCAATACACGTCAATTCGTCTTGGGAATGACATATACAAGTCCTGCACAGTGGTCAGAGGGATTTTAAGCCATTCTTCTTGCAGGACTAGTGGCCAGGTCACTACGTGATACTGGAGGAGGAAAACGTTTCCTGACTCGCTCCTCCAAAACACCCCAAAGTGGCTCAATAATATTTAGATCTGGTGACTGTGCAGGCCATGGGAGATGTTCAACTTCACTTTCATGTTCATGAAACCAATCTTTCACCAGTCTTGCTGTGTGTATTGGTGCATTCTCATCCTGATACACGGCACCGCCTTCAGGATACAATGTTTGAACCATTGGATGCACATGGTCCTCAAGAATGATTCGGTAGTCCTTGGCAGTGACGCGCCTATCTTGCACAAGTATTGGGCCAAGAGAATGCCATTATATGGCAGCCCAAACCATCACTGATCCACCCCCATGCTTCACTCTGGGCATGCAACAGTCTGGGTGGTACGCTTCTTTGGGGCTTCTCCACACCGTAACTCTCCTGGATGTGGGGAAAACAGTAAAGGTGGACTCATCAGAGAACAATACATGTTTCACATTGTCCACAGCCCAAGATTTGCGCTCCTTGCACCATTGAAACCGACGTTTGGCATTGGCATGAGTGACCAAGGTTTGGCTATAGCAGCCCGGCCGTGTATATTGACCCTGTGGAGCTCCCGACGGACAGTTCTGGTGGAAACAGGAGAGTTGAGGTGCACATTTAATTCTGCCATGATTTGGGCAGCCGTGGTTTTATGTTTTTTGGATACAATCCAGGTTAGCACCCGAACATCCCTTTCAACAGCTTCCTCTTGCGTCCACAGTTAATCCTGTTGGATGTGGTTCGTCCTTCTTGGTGGTATGCTGACATTACCCTGGTACCGTGGCTCTTGATACATCACAAAGACTTGCTGTCTTGGTCACAGATGCGCCAGCAAGACGTGCACCAACAATTTGTCCTCTTTGAACTCTGTATGTCACCCATAATGTTGTGTGCATTTCAATATTTTGAGCAAAGCTGTGCTCTTACCCTGCTAATTGAACCTTCACACTCTGCTCTTACTGGTGCAATGTGCAATCAATGAAGACTGGCTACCAGGCTGGTCCAGTTTAGCCATGAAACCTCCCCCACTAAAATGACAGGTGTTTCAGTTTCATTGTCCAACCCCTGTATGTGTGCTCATAGGTATCCGGCACACTTAGAGATTTGATTGCACTACTGTAAATAGTTTATTTTGATGTACATATTATCCTTTCTCATACTGTTCACAATGTACAGTTTATTTGTGTTTTTTTTCCTGTTTATAAAAATTTGAGCATTTCACAAATGAAGTTATGGACACACTCCAAATAAATTTTCTGCGGTTTGAAAGGATTTTGTGCAACTGTTTTACATTACAATTTTTGAGGGATACAGCTATGATATTTCTGTATTTAGGAAAATTTGTGTAAAAAGAAAAAACATTTTTTATTTTTCTGGTGGTTATTTGCACCTTTTAGCAATTTATTTAGTAAGTATGGACTTATTACATACAAAGTATAATAATCTGGGATGTAAGGGTTGTATTGATGTCTGGCATATTGAAATACTCCAAAAAATGGCTCTACAGCATGTGAAAATGTAAAAATATGCTCTGGCAAACTTGTTCTATGGTAGGTCATAAAGGGTTAATTTATAGCTTTGATGCCTTCAGTGTGAAGCTACAATATTCATAGTCATGAAAATAAAGAAAAATTTTGAATGAGGGGTTTTCCAAATTTTGGTCTGTACTGTATGTTTTATGTATGTTTAATGTATGTTTTTATATATATTATATATATAATATTTTATTTTTTAAAAATACATACATGCTCAAAAAAAAAAAGGTGACAATCAAATAAAACAATCCTAGATTGATCAATGAAATTTATCATTTTAATACTTTGTTCTGTACAAAGTTGAAAATTTCGCAACAAAATCACCAAAAATCATCAATGGAAATCAAAAATTTTTTAACCCTGGAGGCCTGGATTTGGGGTCACACACAAAATAAAGTGGGAAAAAAACAAAAGGGTAATCCAACTTGATGAAAATCCCTTAAAAAAAAGACAAAATGAGGCCCGTATTGTGTGTGGGCCCCCACGTGCCTGTTGACCTCCCTACAACGCCTGGGCATGTCCCATGACCAGAGATGGTCTCCTGGGCA